>SNQJ01S0139681.1:39863-50879 GCA_010110895.2 Picea sitchensis | reverse complement strand
CTTAGGCCCATTTTGTATGTATAAATAGAAGGATAGGAAAATGTAAGAGAGGAGTAATAGAGAATAATATGGTATCTATGTGATATAGGCTAAGTGTTAAGAGGGAATCTGTGTGATGAAGAGTTTTGTGCATTCTGTATAGACTTGTAAAGCTTAGTGCAAGTCCTTGTGTGAAGGTATAGAAGGGTTTGTGTTGAAAGGCAAAGAAGAAGAATCTAGCGAGCTATGCAAATATTCTATCCTATGCGTAGTAAGGGTTTCTAAGGCTCTGTGCTTGTAACCGATTGGCCGATAATAATAAATAAGAAGAGTTAGTGGACGTAGCCCCAGGGTGGGGGTGAACCATGTAAATCCTATGTTGTTCACTTTGTGCCTTGTTCCGATGCATTCATGTGATAACCCGCTAAGTGATTTGATATATTTAGATAGATCTACCTATTCTTTGTGCTTCATTATATGTGTATCAATAGTAGATATGATATGTATGAATATGCTTAGTGATGATCTACTGGATCTGATCTATTTTACTATTGCTAAGTACTAAGATACCTTAGATCTAAGTGAATGTTGTGATGCTCTGTGCTATCTATGAAGTATAATAAGGGTTGAATATTGATGAATGATTAGTGCTAAGTGCTCTGTAAGTGATATAATCACAGATATGTGTCCCAGCTAAGGTTGCAAACACTTGAGTCATGCAACCACCCCTGCTTCCACCTTGGGTGAGACCTGATCTACTTCGTAGGTGTTGTCGAAAGGGCCGGTAGTTAGGGTTTTGTTGGTGCCATATTGTAGCATTGAACCCTGGGTCTACCCCTATGCCAACATATTGCATCGGGTTGGAATCTTCTATGACCTTGGTAGTTCGAAGCAGGATGTAATGGCGTAGTTTCTGGACTGCGAGAATAGCTACAAGGGAAAGTTTCTCTTCGTGATTGTATTTCAAGGGTGGGTCAGAAAGGTTTTTACTAACATAGTAAATGACATGCTCCCGATCATCATCCCCTAATTGGATGAGAACTCTTGCTACGAAGATGGTTGAGGATGATAAGTAGAGGATATAATCGCGGTCATAGTCGGGTGGACTAATCAATGGGGCATTGGAGAGGGCTTCTTTGAGATCATCAAAAGCGGTTTGGGCATGCTCATCCCATTGGAATAGGATATCATGACATAAGAGGTGAAGGAAACAATGTGCCCGAGTGGTGTAATCAGGGACAAAGTGGTGTAAAAAGTTAGCTTTGCCTTGTAAGCTTTGTAGCTGGAGTAAATTCTGAGGGGGGGGGGAATTTCCGTGATGGCTTGGACTTTGAGGGGGTCCACTATGATGTCATGTTGGGAGATGATGAACCCAAGGAGGTGTCTAGCAATGACACAAAATATGCACTTGAGAGGGTTCAAGAGGATATTGTACTGACGACACCTATGAAAGACAATGTGTAAGTCATCAAGATGTTGAGTGTGTTTCTTGGATCGAGCGGTGAGAATGTCCAAGTAGGTGAGGATGATTTGAGCCAGATCATGAAAGATGTATGTCATGGCACATTGAAAAGTGGCACCAGCATTCTTGAGGCCAAAAGGCATGACACGATAAGAAAAATTACCCCAAGGGGTAGTGAATGCAGTTTTGTATTGATCGACTGGGTGGATCTGAATTTGGTTGTAGCCGGAGAAACCATCCATGAAGGACAAAGTCTCGTGGCCAGCACAATCATCGATAATTTGTTCGATAAAGAGCATTGGAAAATTGTCTTTGGGACAAGCGTGATTGAGATCACGAAATTCCATATAGACGTGGATAGTGCCTTATTTTTTGTTAACGGGGATAGGGTTGGAGACCCATGACGTATATGCGATGGGGTATATGAACCGTGCAACATCTAATTTGTCAATCTCAGCTTTGATGGCTTTCGCTTTGGATGGGTGTAATGGACATTTCTTTTGTCATACAGGTTTGATATCAGGCCAAGTGTCTATACGATGTTCGACAATAGAGGGATCAAGTTCGAGCATCTCTGTGTATGACCAGGCAAAAATGTCCCAGTATTCTTGGAAGAGAGCTTTGTAAGCTATGAGTTCTTCGGGAGAGCATGCGGCGTCGATGGTGATTTCCTCTATGATTCCAGTTTTGATGGAAATATCAATTTTGATGGTGGGGGAAATGTTGGTCATGGTGCCTTCTTCAAAAGCATCAGGGGTAGGGATAGGATTATTGAACCAATCTATATGCCCTGAGGGGAGAAACTCTTTGGTTTTGATTGCGTATATGGGGTTTTTTTGGGGGAAGCGTAAAGGATTCATTTGAAAGAAAGAGCACTTTATGATGGATCAGATCCCATGGGCAATTGGGTGTAGTTAATTCCTCGAGGATGTCTTCATTGCAGTGGAAATTTTGAGAATATAATGGATCCAAGGGAATAACATCGGTGATTGTCACTGTGTGGTTAACTTCTGGTGAGGACGTATGGGAAATGACATAAGAGGGTTGTGAGGGTTTTCTCGACATAAACCAAATATTGAGATGTTGTGGGTTGAAAATGGTAGTCGGGCATAAAATTTCCGTGGGAAAATGAATGGGAGAACTGGGGGGATTTGCAAGAAAATCCTCTTCAAGACTATCTATGAAACAGAGAGGAGTGGGAAGTACCTCAGGCTCGAGGGAAAATATATAAACCATATCCAGAGAGGGAGTAGCGGGGACTATTGGCGTCACTGGAGGTGTGGTGATGGTAGGATTGGGAATAAGAGCCAATTGACGATTTCTATATTCAATGATCGTAGGACACTAATATGTGAAGTGATCAAGTGATTCGCATAGAGAGCAAGGGAATCTCATACGCTCATTGATTGAGGTCATGATAGTGGATGTCAGTTACATGTGTGTGAGATGATGTGGGTGGAAGGGGTTCTTGCTGAAAGCTCTAGCATACTACTGCTAGCATCTGCCAAAATTGAGATAGCGCAGGGAAATGGTGGGTGTAATGGTCGTATTTTGAACAAATGGAACATGTGAATTTGGTCCGCAAGACTTTGCCTCCTATAGGGGTGAACTGGATGAAACGACGGGTAGTTTCGTCACTCGAGGGAGTTGAATTAAATTGTGCATCTCAGGGAGAGATGGGAATTTATTGGTGGGGTCTCCATCTTTCTCGCATAGTGCACAAGGAGGTTGAACTCATGGTGGAAGTGCAGCAGTGAGCTCTTTCTTCTTCCGTCTGCCCCCAGTTGTAGTAGTGGTGCTAGTGAGTGGGGGTGCGGGTGGTGTGGTGGGAGTAAGTATGGGAATATGAATCGATATTCCTTCAATTTGGGGAGGGAGGGATGGTTGAGGGACCATCTCAGGTGGATGTAGATACCATACTGGAATTGCAAGAACCATAATGGGAAGGGTAAGCGTTGTGGCTACCTGGAAAGCTTGTACGCCCGGTGGGGGGTAAAAGAAGGAGATTTGAGTGATGGCTTGGGGGACTGTCTCCCAAACCGATATGTGACTCTGGGGGAGGGTGTAATCAGGAATAGGGGGAGCTGGAGGGTTCTCAATGGATTCTTTAGGAAGGAGCTTTGCAACTAGTGGGATGTAAGATAGTAATGAAGCCTCTATGGGAGGAAGGGTATCTCCAGTTTTTATTCCATTGGATGATATGACACATACTTGTGCTAAGAGATGTATGAGCGACGGTGCTCCATGGTATGTCCCTAGAAAGGATGGGTCTTTGAAAATTATGGTACCCATTTCGACAAGTGGGTAGGCCTCGGGATGAGTGTGAACAAAGGATAGGATATTATCGATGTTGGAGGAAGGGTTGGGCTCGTAGTGTGATACTTGGTCAATATTGACAATCCTTCCATTATGTGGGAACATCATTGTGTGAAACACGGAAGAGGCCACAACCGTCATCACATACATGTATCTATGCTCAAACAAAATGTTGTAATCGATCAAAGCGTCGATAACTTCAATGTCAATGAGGATAGTCTTTCCCTCGAGTTCAACAAGGACATTTTTAAAGAGTCCTTCTGGAGAGGATGGTCATCTATCATAAGCTCTCAGAGTAATGGCAGATGGTATGAGCTCGGGGGAACCAAGTTTATACCATATAGTTTTGGACATGATGCATGTGGATGCACCCTCATCAATGATGCAACAATGAACTGTGTTGTTCTGGATTTTAACTAGTATTTGGAAAGTGACCAAAGTGGGGAGACGAGGTTCCCCACTATCAATATTAAAGGTGATGAGGCGAGTATCAGCCGAGTCGAATGCCCCCAGGGAGAAAAGTAATGACTTCCATTAATTAGGACAGGTTTGAAGGACTTCTAAAACTGACATGGCAGTAGAGGATTGGGCCAGGTCATCGACCAAACTATAATTGTGTGTCGCCCTAGCCTGAGGGTTGTTGACATTCTATCATAATGGGATGCGAAGAATATGAAAGGGTAGTTCAGTATTAGGGAGAGGAATCATCGAAGGTGGTCCAGTTGGGACTAGGGCTTCTTTCGAGGTAGTGGGAGTAGATTTAGGGGGTGTGTTGTATTGACAATTGCACGTTTGTAGAAGAACTTCTTCCTCACTAGTGAGGAGGATAGTGCAATAGGTAAGAGTGTCTGTGTTTGGATACTGACCCATATGTGGTGGGGTCGGATGCATCTCCTGTTGGGTATTCATCACCCCTTAGTGTGGAATAGGTTTTTGCAGCACGACTGGGGGTGGTTGCTGCACATATTGTTGTGGGATTTGCTGAGGGGCAAGTGGTGCTAGGGGACGTGGTCCATTTCCAGATTATTTCATCCATTTAAAGTCAGCAATTTGAGGGCAATGGTGAGTATAATGACAATACTCATCACAAAGGGCACAAGGGAAGTTGGTCCAAAGATTGTTGTTGTTCTTCCCTTGATTTTTTTTTTATTGCCTCCTTGGGGATTTTGGTTCCCCTGATTCTGGTTGCCCCCGGCCGGTTAGTTCTATTGGGGGTGGTTCTGGTTCCCTCCTCATCTTGGATTATTATTGTTTTTGTTTTTTCCTTTCTTTTTGGCATTGTTCGATTGATGGGTCAGATTTGTCGTATTCAGTTGTTCAAAATTTTGATATTGTTGAACGGGAGAGGGTTGAACAAAGTTAACCCCAGCGTGTGGGTGTCCTTTTGGTGGAGCCATGGGCTATGGAGGGATAGGAAATGGGAAGTATGGATTATTTGGTGGTAATGGTCTATAGGGTATATAGGAAGGCATAGCGATTTCATTAGTGCTTAGAGTGTAAGTTGAGGTAGAGGGGGTACCAGAACTTGGTTGGACTGCTGGGTGTATTATGGGTGTCGGCGGTGGTCCATTTATGGGTGGAGGGAGGGCAATAGGGTATGGTTCTTGATAAGGGGGAGGAGGATAATAAGGAAGTTCGCCATATGCCGGTGGATATTGAGGTGTTCCATACATAGGTGGTTGTTGGAGGTGTGAATTGTGGTGTGTAGTGGTACCAATCAATCCATCCATTGAGTGAGACATCCCAAGTTTGTCCTCGCCGAACGGCATGGGTCTCGGGGCATCAGGTAGTACTGTATATAAGATCCTGACTGTGAATAAATGAGTTCAAATTGTTGATCCTTGTCGATGGATTCTTCTTCATATTGGAAGAAGGTGGCGGCCACATCCTTGGCAAGGAGGGAAACAAGTAATTTGAGAAACCAATTGAGGCATTTATGCTTGGTGGCTTCTGCTTTGCATAGACTACATCGCTAACGCCATTCATGAATGTGGTCAGCGATGTGTGTAATGGAGGTTTTTTTAAATTATGATAGTAGTTCGAGACCATTGTCATGATGGATTCAAAGTTGAAAGAAGGCCAAAAATTCTTTGGCCAAAGATTCAAAGGTCACATGGGACCCAGATGTTTCTTCTACATACCACTTAGTTGATGGCCCAGTGAGTGTGTGTTGGAATAACCTCAATCAGACAAAGTCATCCATGATGTTGTTTGAAGAGAACCATAAGTGGAAGGTCATGGTATGATTGGTCGGGTCATCTCCCGATTTTCCTTCCAACTTGGGAATGTTTGAAGGTAGTTTGGTAGGCATTATGGGCCATGTGGGGTTGTGTAATATAGGATCATTGGTGAGCTTAGTCAGATATGGTATGTTGAGGGAAGAAAAGTATGGCATCTGAGGTGGTGGTGGAGGATTACCTCTAGCCATGGTGTGAGTGTTTTGGGTACCTAACCCTTGAGGGGGCTTAGGTGGGGTCCTCCTAGGGAAGAGGTGTGCCCCCTGCTTCCTTGTAAAGGAAAGTGAGTGGATGGTTGACCTTGGGAAGTGGACCCAAGTAACTTGGAACCAAGAAAAGTGGATCCCAGATGGTAGCACTCACAGGAGTGTGAGAAGGTGGAGCTGATGAGTTGGAAAGACTAGGAACTCCTCCTAGAATGGGAGGGAGATTTAGAAAGCGTATGGAACGATGGGGATTCTGTGGGTCCCCTATGATGTCCGACTAGCAAAGTGGATGTGTGCAAATGGTGATGAGAGCAATAAATGAACAAGAGTCTTTGTTATGATTTTTTGGACCTTCACAATATATCTCACAATCGTATGTAATCACAAGAGCATCATACATTAATCAATTGATAAAGAAGAATACATGTGGGTAGGTAGGTTTTTTCCACATGGGAGAACAAAGAAAATGAATGATCGTGTCCTAAAAGACATAGTGTCCTTCCTCTCAAATAGAACTGGACCTTCCAATAGTACTCGACAGTGGGGTCTGAAGCCACTGAAAGAGGAACTAGTGAAGGATGAAGTAATCAGTTATAATGAGGGGTAGAGGATGCATATCCCAAAAGAGCTGGCAATATTTCCCAATAGCCACACAAAATCCAATCAAAGTGCAATTGCAGCCCAGAATTTCCACCTGGGTAGATGTCCTAAACTTTGGTCACTAGGTACCTCGGTCAAAGTGCAGCATTTATATTTTCAGCCTAAGAAATGGGTCACAGGCTGGATCCCTTCCAAGAGGTGGGTGCCTCAAGGGGGGATGCTCAGAACAACTGGACCTCGGCCTTCGACCCGTCACGGGTATCTCCCTGCCTTATGGTGTTAGGAACACTTGACTTGGAGGATTTAAAGTTCCCTATTTGACAACTTCTACTGATTGAATATTTGAGAATGATATAATGGAGAGTTATTTGGATTCCTGTCCCCGAGATCCTACCTAGACTAAAAAATTTCTTTTGGCACCTTCTGTGGAGGAAAACTTAGTGAGTTTTTAGAAAAAATTTAGATGTTGTTGTTTGAGAGATTGGGGGTATGAACCAATCTCGTTAAAGTTAAATGGGAGTGGATATTTTTGTTAAGAAAAGGGTGGGGCGTTTTAGAATCCCTTTGGAGGAAACTTACTTCAACCTCCACGATTCAAGATGAAAACTATGTGAGTGAGTAGTGACTTTGTGTGCGAACAAGTGAAAGTGTGCCAAATGTTTTAATAAGTTAGGTGTCACCTTGTTGCATGTGGACTTCGTGTGGTCCTTACAAGTCTTGATTACCTAATTTACTAAATTCCATTGGTACAACCTTGCGAAATTTTAAAGTCCCTAGAGAACTAGCATGTGGACATATGGGTCCTTACTAATCCTTTAAATCCCTAGTGTGATTTAATCTAAGAAAGCTTCAACAACTATCCTAGACTGTTGACATGTGGGCATGTATGGGCCCATTACAAAACCTTTAAACATCCCCAGTGACTTAATCTAAGAAAGTAAATTCAAAACTATCATATCTTTGCAACATGTGGGCATGTATGGGACCATTACAAGTTTAAGATGTGTTCGAAAAGAAACTAAAGAGGAGTCCCGAGGGGGTTGTTGTCCTCTCCTAAAGATTTTTTCTTTTAAGGGAGATGAAACTTTCCCTCAATCATTTTTCTGATTCTCAAGATCGCTTTATGGCACGAGAGAAGAGCATAATCAAAGATTGGCGTTCAATTTCTAGTCTCAATGAAAGTAGTTATATTGGTGATATATAATTATTCCAAAATACATTTAATCAAAGAAATCCATCCATGTGGAAAAATGAAAACAAAAAGAGGATAAATATGGATTTTAACCTCCTAAGTGCCTATGTTTTGACTAACCCTTCATGTGGAGAGGGAATCTAAGTGTGGTTCATATTAAAATTTGCATAGAATCAAACTTAAGAAGGCTATGGACCTTCAACGGATCACAAAAACCCTTACAATGTATGATTTTTTGGACAACTGTGTGGGTCGCAGAGTATATAGAGGTGCATTGGGTGCCAATGCGCAAATTAAAAATGAATTTTTGGCACAGTGCGCAGAATGAGCTAAGAAACATAGTGGGTTTGGTGCACGTGCTCGGAATACATGCCTATGGGTTAAAACCCGTGCACTTTCTATTACACGGCCGTGAAGAAAATTTCGGATGAAATTCTCTTAGATCATCTCTGAACATAGATTTTTGTAGGCAAGCATAGGCCGGTTATGGTTGCGGCAAGTTAAATAAACAAAAATGAAATGCTCAAACAACCCAAATGGGGGGGAAATTGATACCAATCCCCAGTGGAGTCTCCAATCTATTGTGTCCCTTTCGTCACCTAAGTGAGAAAAATAAGGATGCTTACAAGTCCAGTTGGGTTAGTTGGACAAGACAACAGTGAATGCAAGAGTTAGAAACATCAAGCATAATAAATAAACAAAGAACTAAGCTAATAGCAATAAAAGAAACTAAACTAGAGTGCATAAGAGAAATGGAACAAAAATTAAACAACATGCATGCCACCAATGGATAAGTTGTATTAGTGGGAAAACACCAAAGAGAAAGGGAGACTTATGGGTCTCCTCTTCCTCCAAGGGAGGGCTCTTGAACCCCCAATGATTGAGCTCTTCTTACAAGTAACAAACTATAAGGAAATGGTGAATAAATCCAAAGCTCATTCACTCAAGAGGTGACTTGAATGGCCAAATGGAATGGTTCTTGTATTCTCTTGATGAGGAAAGAGGATCCTCCAAGAGAATATAGGTAGCATAATAATACAAATGAATTCCTTTAAAATATAGTGCACCCATGGAATCTTTTTATAGCAAATCTTTGAGGCATTATTCAACCAGTCTTTCATGTGAACAAGGGGCTCTTTAGGGCACCCTTATGTCTTTGAACAGCCCCCCACTTGGATTCATCTCGGATTTGGGTGTCAAATCGACTTGGGAGATGAACCAGAAGTGGGTGTCAAATTGACTTGGGAGATGAACTAGAAGTGGGTGTCAAATCGACTTGAGCCCCCCACTTATTAGAAGGTTCTACTTGTTATCACTAGGAAATGCCCTCAGATTTCTTAGAAGGTAAGCCCAGTACCCATCAAGTTATATGTAAATGTAAATGAGTTTAAAGAGGTCAAATGGATAAGACTCAAGATTATAATGTTCCAACTCAGGAATTTAGGCTAGCATGCACAAGAAATTAGGGTCTTGATCAACTTCATTCAGTGAGTGGGAGTAAAGGTGAATAGAGAGAATACTTTGGTGAGGAAAATGTAGAGGTTTTCTATGGACATCAGGTCTTCAAGCAGCCTAAGGAGGAAAAACTCAAACACAAGATCTTCTTGAATTCAAAGTTTAAGGAAACTGAAGAACATCATAACAATACTATAATCAAACATTAATAATAATTTAGTTACAACAATCCATTTGAATCATTCAATCATGAACTCTCCAGTGTCAGAGGAAAATAAGATGGAATAAGAAAGATAACTTATATTAATCAAGAAGTCTCAAATCAAGTACATAACCAATTAACCAGTAGCTTCATCAAAATATTACAAAATAAGGGAGCCTAGCTCAACCATTCAAACCTACTAAATCATTTAGACTATATATTTATAACAAAAAGGGAAGGCAATAGCTGGAGGAGCGAGTCATCCTTCCTCCCATGAAATTCTTCAAATAGTTAATTCTTCTAACAGCTAAACTAAAAACTGTGCTATAAAAAAAGAAAATCTTGGCCACTAATCCAATCAACTCTAAACTGACTTGATATTCTTTGATGAGCATCTCCTTGAATGCTAAGTGTCCTGTAGAGGCTTGTAAACTATCATCATGCTTCCATATATCATCTCATCCATTCTCCACATCATCAGCCACTCACAAGGATGATAAATCGAACCCGTTTATTTCAAGTACCTGTTGATAGCGCCATTTGGTAGTGTTCTGGGTAGCGAGATTTTGTAGCACCTCCACAAAAATCTTTGTAATTTTGTAGCACAACCTCCAAAATAGGTTTTCAGAATGGGTAGCATCAAGCCTGTGTGTCTCTTTGCGTAATTCAACCTCTGTTAAAATTTCGGTAGCGCCAAAGCCTATGTAATTTGTTCTCTGTGTAAATTTTGGTAGTGCCATGCCTGTGTATCTTTGCGCACAATTGGGTAGTGCATTACCTCAAAACAAATAGGTATCACCTTATGGAATTCGCAGTGCCATCGCTACACCAGTCTTAGGATATTAAGCAGCGCTATAAGTAGCAGACTGATAATATATGTGAATTACACAATTCTGTAGCGCCATTACGCTACGGAATATCTGTCCTATTTATGTTGAAGAGATTAACTATTTGCAAAGCACCAAAACCTTGAGTTGTATGCATTAGAATCCTATAAATCCTGTATAAGTGGAAAAAATTAATACTTCCTCAATCACTTATCCTTGCAAAAAGGGGCCATTCTAAAAAATGGAGCTCACCTTTCACCAATCACCTCATCAACCTGACACTCCTTCTTGTGGGAGGAGGACTTCATTTTGGCACATCATCATGCTTCCCTTTTGTAGTAAAAGGATTCTTCATTGGAAGTGTGATTTTATTGACTACTAGATTCTCCTTCTCAATGGTAGCTTCAACCAACACATTCAAATTTATTTGATCCATCTCATCCTTGAATTGTTGCAACTCTGCTTTGATTTTTCTGTTCTAAGACTGAAAGTCTCTATTTTTCCTATAAAGTTTCTTGAGCTGCCTATGGAGAGGATGGG
>SNQJ01S0139681.1:9878-25686 GCA_010110895.2 Picea sitchensis | reverse complement strand
GTGAAAATATCTTCCTAAAGGGAGAGCAAGGATGATTCATTTAGGGTTGAGTGTAGAAATGTAGGAGGAAGATTCACATGAGAGTAAAAATAATTCAACATAAGACTTAAATGATCCTTGATAGAAAGAACATGAAGAGATTAGCCCATACCTCCAATTACCTAAAGTGGAAACAATGTTAAGCACATGACAAAGATCATATCACTTTGGCATCAGTACCAGATAAGTAATGGAGTAGGTTTTTGCAGTACTGGAACAGATAGTATTGGAACAAAGTGACATGATGGATGATTTTTGCTCATTCATGGTGATAACCACTTCACAAAGGAATTCAATGATAATACACGAGGAGATGTATACGAGGGCTTGAAAAATTTCATGGTAGGGAGCGTGAAATAATTGAGAGTAACCATATGTTTACTGCATAATTAGTCTAATTCGCTTAGTAAAATGAAAATTGTTGAATTTATATGTCCTAGTACTTAAATCGAGTAGCAAAACTTGAATATATGATTAGAGCTATCAACACCTTATTATCAGTACTGGATCACCTGAGTACCAGATGGATGTAGGGTTGTGCTTCAGTACCGGAATAGCGTAGAGTTGTGGTTCAGTACCGGAATAGCATAGACCTCCTCCTTTGGTACCAGATGAGCACATAGGCGACCATTAGTACCGGATGAGCACAGGAATGTTGTTCAATACCGGATGAACGCAAACTTTCTCCTTTGGTACCAGATGAATGCAGAGGAAAACATTGTTTGCAGTACCAGATGAACTCAATTCTGCACTACTGGAATAGAATGGTACCGGAATTCTAGAAATGACTATCAAATCCCAACACTAAACATGTTGATTTGGCCTCGTCGATGGAAGTTGCAAAAGAATATGAAGGTTTCAACAACCACTCCCCTATGCCTAAGGTTTTGCATGGCCTCATGCAAACAATGTGAGATGCTAAAAAGGGTTGCTCAGAGAGTTGTGAACACCTGCTAAAAACAAACCAATAGAACTAATTAAAAGTAGATTTTTATTCATGCTTACAAACAGAAAATTTAGGGAAAATGTCAAAATTTGAATTATTAGCTATGAATAAAATGGTTTGGAATTAGCATTTAGTTTCAAATTCTATTAAAAATATCACTGAATTGATCATCCTTGTGAAATAGTGGTCTTAAAATAGATAGGCAATGATAAAGCACGAATGCATCATTTTTAACAACTTAAGGAAACAGAAGAATTTTGAAGAAATAGGTCATGAATCACTCCCTTAAGTGTTATCTTCCATTGACAAGGATTCCTTCTTCGCTTTTGAAACCCTTCCAGTATCATGTGTGCATTCGGAGGATGAAGAGATTCCCTTCTCATAAGATTCCAAACAAAATTATCATAACTTTTAGAAAGAAAACTACTATAGGTACAAAAAATCTTAAACTGATTTCTTTATTAGCTTTTGACATTCCCATCTATGAAAAATATGAAGGATATGTTGCATTGCAACATTTATTTATTTATATACCTATCCTACTCTAATTGAACAAAAGAAAATTCTCTTCAAGTATAGGAATACTTCCAGTGAAGCCATGTGCGTAACATGGTTAGAAATATATTCATACTCAGGTTTAAAAGATAAGTTTTAATGCATACCAGAGTATGAAGGACCAGCTGCTTTGATGATGAGATTAAGAAATAAATAAAAGAGTGGTGTGACCTAATAACTAATTGAAACCATATTTCAATAGGATCACTATATTCTTGTTTCTCTTCTTTATTTAGGTCACATTGAATGTCCTCCTCTACCATGCTATGCAGATTATCCTCTTCAAGATGATTGGTATTTGGAGTACATACAGGATCTGCTGAGAGGCATGCTAAGGACTCCTCAATATCAGGTTCCACTGGTTGCTCTCCATTGAATTCTATCCATGATTCTTTATTCCCTTCAACAAATTGACAAGAGGAATATGATGGGACTTCTAAATCTTCATGTGGAGAGACAACTAGATTCTTGACTGCTGCGAAGATATGCTCTTCCTGAGAAGCGGATATCCCAGCTGCTGCCAGAATGTGAGAAATTTCTTGGAGGAACATTCTTCAATCTCTTGATCATCCTTTAATTACTCTAGTTGGTTGATGATCCATGTCTCGCAACACAAATTAGTACTCAAGGGTTCTTACAACACCCCAAAAATGATTTATCATCAAAGTTCTGAATTTTAAAACTATTTTCAAAAATAAAACACACCAAACTTGAACTCCTTATGTTATTGGGACCCTGTTGTCACCAGGTTATCAATTCACACAAGTTATCTCATCATAAAGAAAACTAAATTTGCATAAATAAAAACACACTTGCATCAAAAGAAGAGAGAACAACCTAACTTTGGAGCAACCCCACTAAAGTGGATGTGTGGGCTCTTCCCGCATGTCTTATTGTCTTCTCTCCACCCTTAGGTCATCCATAAAACCAATCCAAAATCATTAAAGCAATCTAATTCAAATACTACCTATTACCATTTACAACTCCCCGACAACGGCGCCAAAATTTTGGTGCAATTATTTGCATAATATATTACCAAACATAAATTATCAACCGGGATTCGTAATCAGTAGATTTGATGCACTATATGTGTCGATAATAGATAGTTTCCTATGTCTATTTAGTATAGCTTAGATAAGAAAATCATCAATAATAAAATACTTTGTTTTCAAACATAACACTCTTCACACAATTTAGAAATTAGAAAGCAAAAATTGCAATCATGCACTCAAAAGATTTTTCTCAGATAATGCCTTGTCCATTTACAACCTCAAGAAGTGGAAATATGGACTTTGACTTGGTTATTTGTAGCTACTACTCTTTAACAACAACTAGCAAGCAAATCTGGGCACACTTCAAGAATACCACTCCAAACTTAGAAGAGAAAATTGATAACAAAACTTCTCAAGCAAATAGTGAATTGAAAGGTTCTTTCTTAGGTGACAAATCTATTCATTAGAGATTCATGAAATGAAGAGATGAACTTAAGATCTTGTTCCCTGTAGAATTTGAAACAACAATCAATAATCCACTTTATCGACTCTTAGAAATAAATCAATCATAACCCTATCAATGCCAATCAAATCTTCTTCAATACAAGAGGAAGTCAATATGCTTGAAAGACTTCATTACATGAAGCATGAAGGTTAGAGATGAAGTCTTATGATTCTTGTACCTACTAAGAGAAACACAATCATAAATTCAAAACAATAGCATTTGCTTACTTAATAATCCCACACATCTATCAAACTCTTATCAATTAAATATAAATCTACATAAATGGAAATGAAATAAATATCAATCCGTGGAAATGGAAATGAAATTATCTACTCTGTTTGTTGTGCAACCATTTACTCACACTGGTTCAAAATCAAATAAATCTGTATTGTAATTAAAATGCATTTAAAATTTTTTATAACACACCACTATTAAATGTTCATACTCACACAATTAACTCACAACACACAAAGATATGTACAAGGAGGCTTACCTGATAGCGTGGGTCTCATTTAACCAACAAGGTGCCTCTAAGGAAATTGCAGACCAAAGCACTTTACTTCTACTCATGAACTGCAAAAAACAACGCTTGAATTCCTTCAATTTCTTAAGTGGATCATAAGTTCAACATTTCATTTCCCAACATAACAACATACATCATTCTCCAAGAAACAATCTTACAACATAATAATTCCTCCATACTCAGACCTATGAGGTCTTATTTATACATAAATCCATGGAGGAATGGATAAACCAACTCCAAGCTAAGAAAATATTTTTACAATTTTAGATAAACTCCAAAAATCGTACTTTTTAACAATTTGGGCATATTCGATTTATTCCCCCACCCATATATCCAAAACCAATTCTAATTTGAAAACCGCTTCCTCATAATTAATTTGTGATATTATGGACAAACCCATGTATTATAATTTCTATATCTGATACCATATGCATGAAAATCGAGGTGCAAGTTGACAGTTTGAATTTTGTTAATTTTGGCATAATCATTCCACCTGATATGGAGGTCTACACTTGTAAGTCAGGAATTATGACTCATGATTAGACATGAAAACATCACTCTGGACAAAACCCATGAGTCGATTTTCCTCTAGAAACATTCAAAAATTTTTCAATATGTCTATACCGATTAGCACAGTCGGCAACGTATCAGGTGGAGCCTTGGTACCGGAATAGATCAAATCAATCATGCTGCTGAAGAGTCAAAGTGATTAGGATCATACAATCAAGCATTTAATATACTAACTCAATAAAACCAAACAAATCATGCCTTAATAATAATTTACCCCTTATGCACATGAACAAGGTAATCAAGCGTATTTATGGAAGAAACAATCAATTACATACACATAACATAGGTAAAATAGGCCTTAGATAGAGAGTAATATAGGACATTAGAATTGTCAAAACTGAGACTCAACAATGTTCAAAATTATTAGATAGTTGTTATATGTTCTTTCTCATAAGATATTGTTCACATCGAGTATTATTTTTTAATGTGTAAGTAGTACTTGGTCATCACAACGACGCAGCCCCTTCTGTGTATATTTTTGACATTGGCATGTAATTATTCCCTTTGTAAATAAGTTGCATCTCCCAGTCACAATTCCTCCAATGTTCACCTTTTAGGGTTTCTTAAGATCAAACTGTAGTACCTTATCACTGCTGTACTTTTGGTACTGTTATCCGATAGCATTCTCCCTCACATGAGATGTCCCATTCATAGTTCCCTTGGAAACTTGACCTAAGAACCAAATATCAATATAGTATAGAAAATCCTCGTGAAAAATACTCAACACCTTGAAAAGAGATAATTTAAATAATAAGCTCTTCAGGGGGCAACCTCCTTTTTACCCCACTTAAATGTTCAAGTACAAGATGATTCAAATGAAAATGTCTCCCTTGGTATATACATACTAGGAGGTATAATTACAACCAATGCCCTAAAGCCTATAAATAAAATAACATTACTTATATAATATTCCCCAATTAAGGGGTAATGAGCCAATATTAGGCTTTAACATGCCCCTCCCCTGGAGACAAGTGTTGTCTACAACGCTTTAGTAACTCGATGCTTCAGATAAAAGACTCATCTTCCCAAGTGGTATCTTCAGTCGGGTAGTTTTCCATTTAATGAGATACTTTGAAATGGATCTATTCTCAGCTGGCGAATTCTTGTCTGATGGCTTCAGTTCAATATGATTTTTCCTTCCTCGCCAAGTTCTCAAAGAGTAGTTTGAACTGATCTATCACCTATAACCTTCTTTAATCAAGGAACATGGAAAACTTGGTGTACTTGAGAAGATGCAAAGTAACCCAATTTGTATGCCATAGTACCAATTCTGGAAAACACCTTATAAGGGCCATAGTACATTATGATAATTTATTAACCTTCTTGGCTTGCTTTGAGGGACATCTATTTGTATGGTTGTAGTCTTAAAATGCACTCAACTCTACTTCAAAACTTTTCACTAATGATGTTGATCTACTTGTTTCGTATGATGGTGTGCCATGGTTAGGTTGTCCTTTTAAGATTTGGAGAACTTGTTGTTGACTTCTATGTGATCTTCCAACGCTTGAACTTTTTATTTTCTTTTTTAGAGAAGTGATGGAAGAGGGTGGTATCCATAAAGTGCCATAAATGGTGTCATTTTTGTTGCGATCAGCGTGAAGTGTGTTATACCACCATTCTTCCAAGGGTAACCATTTGAACCATATTGTGTTTTGTTTTATCGAGACAAAGCAACAATAAGTATCCCTTCCACATTTGTTCACTATCCAGCTTGTCCATCGATTGAGGATGATAGGATGAGCTTTTATGAGGCAATTTAGCACCCAAACAAGAAAATAATTATGTCCAAAATGTCCGAAGATGGGATCTCTATCACTTACAATACACCTTTGGTTGCCATGTAGCTTTTGGAACTGCCTCCATGAATGGTGGAAACCGCATCATCTTTGAAGGATGAGAGAGTGCAAAAGTGTGTGTACTTGGTCACTCTATCAACAATCACCATGATGACACTCTTTCCTTTTAGACTTTGGTAACCCCTGATGAAATCCATGGAAACCCTCCTCCCAACGCTGACTTGGGATGGATAATGGTTGTAAAAAGAAATGGGGTCTTAATTAATTTTGACCTTATTTTGTTGAAACCAAACATTCTACCACAAACCTTGAACATCAGTTTTAAGGTCATCCCCCAAAAAATCCTTCTGACTCTATGGTAGGTTTTCAAAATCCCAAGTTCCCTCCTACCAGAGAGGTGTGAAATTCCAAAAGTACCTTGTTTGAGTTGGGATTTTTACATAAATACAAGCGATTTTTGTATCATAGTGAATCATTTTTCCATGTAAATGTATCTGGTGCACTAGAATCTTGTCAAGAACCTTTGAATGAGAGTCCACACTTTTTCTGGCCATTCTTCCATTCATCCCTTGCTTCTATTATCCAATTTGGTTGGATGATCGAGATAGCACAGAGAAAGGCCCCAAATATCTTCATCCTTTCTTGAGAGTGCATCTCGCCACAACATTTTGCTTCCTTTTAGTATCTATTTCAAAAATCATAACCTAATATCTTGTTACCCATTTTGTTGTTCTTCAAGATAGTCTCTTGTTCCAAGAAGTATTTATGACTATCATGATCCGTTTTGACCTTTGAAGTGCCTACCTAGGGTAAGGATGCCATTTCTTCAATGCATGTAGTATTTCCATCATTTCATCTCCATAAATGGGTTTGTGTAACCTTTCCCTTGAGTGGTCGACTTCAAAATCCGTGGGCCTTCTCCTTCTGCATTAGGACAACACCAATTCCATTTCCGAGGCATCACATTCCACAATAAAAAATTTTTGAAGTCCGAGTGGTCAAGACAGGAGCTTTTACACATCACCTCTTTAAGTTGTTCAAAATCTTTAGTTGCTCTCCGAGTCCATGAAATGCATCCTTCTTAGTTAAAGTTGTTAAAGGTGTTGCTATTCTTCCATAGTTCAACACAAACTTGCGGTAGTAACCAAATATCCTCTAAGATTATTTAATGTTTTGGGAATCGCCACCATCATGGCCTTAATCTTGTTAGGGTCTACCTTGACACCTTCATGAGATACACATGACCTAAATACTTCTACCTCCTTTACTCCTTAAAGAAACATTTGACAAGCTTTGGCATATATTTGCTGCGGTGTCTTTAGTAGTTGTAGCACCTTGTCAACATGTCACATGATCCCTCCCAAGACTGCTATAGATTAGTATCATCAAAAAAATACTAGAACAAATTTTCAAAGGAAGGCTTGAAAATGGAATTCATCAACCCTTGGAATGGAAGGTGCATTTGTAAGGCCAAAAGGCATGACCAAAAAATTCATAATGTCCTTCATGAGTTCGAATGTTTTTTTTTTAAGTGATATTTTCCTTCATTCTCGACCGATGGATACCCCCGAATCCAGAGATCCACTCTTTAGAAATAGATTGGTTCCATGTGGTTCATCTACCAATTCATCGTAATGATCCGAATGGGAACTTATCTTTAATAGTGATCTTGTTGAGCTCATAATCTTGTAATATACACGCCATGAGCCATCTTTCTTGAATACCATTACCACCGTGCGTGAGTAAGAACTTTGGCTAGGTCTAATGCTACCAAGATTTCTTCAACCACTCAATTTCACTCTTCTGGTGTAAGGGTATCTATATGGCATAATGTTAGGAGGAAAACTTTGTGAATTAGTGTGAATTTCCTTTACGATCATGATTTCTAGCCTGGAATACCTTTTGGGAATATCTTCAAATACTGGAATGCTTATCACCATCCTTAGAGATCTTGAGGAATAGATGGTTTGGATGTTTGAACATTCATCGAGCAATGTTTTGCAATAACACCTTGATGCCCCTTTTTCAATAATTTTGTCATGTCATAGAGCTTATCACCCACTGGCTTCCCTCAGATTCTCTTTAACTCAATTTCTTTTCCTTCCAATGAAAATTTCATGAAAAGTTCTTGAAAATTAAAATCCATTGTTCCTAATGATTGTAACCATTGATTCCTAGTACAACATCTCAAGTAATTCATCCATGGGTATAGAAATCATTGGACTATTCATTACATATTCCCATAAGATTGATCTTATTGCATTTTTCTCGAGTAATTGATAGTTCCTCCATCTACAATCATTACTTGAAACTCCAATGAGAAATACAAAGAATTGAGAGTTTTGGATAATTTATAGTGAATGAACATAAGAGTACCGCTAATCAATTAGGATTATTAATTTTTTCTTTTGATCTATCCCTCGATCTTGAGGTTTTGAGGAGTGCTAATTTAGCCAATGCATTACACGATATCATGGGAGTCAACTCTTCCATCTAAATTGCTTCTTCATTTTCATATTGAAATGGTTCTTGTTCTTGTTCTTCTTCCATTTTCACAATCTATGTAGAATAATTTCTTCTCACCACACTTATGTCCCCACTGTGACATTTCTCACAATTAAAGCATAAACCTTTTTCTTTCTTTTCCTCCAATTGTTGAGGTGTCAACATTGGTAGTTTGAGGTGTTTTAGAATAAGGAGCATTGTTCTCTTTATAGATGTAGGATAGGTCCCTTCTAGTAGCCATATAGCCATATTTTTACTTTCAACATTTCTTTGGCCACCTTAAATGCATTCTCCAACGATTTGGGTTCCCAAAGGTGAACCTCATGTTGAAGTTATCCTTTAAAGTTAATGAATATATAAATCTAGTGCTCATCTGGAATATCGCTACCTTTATATTCACCTTTGGAAGTTCTCAATGTGCTCTAATCCCAACCCTTTTGCTTGAGATTTATCAATTGGATAAAGCAGCTGTACACTTGTATCTTTAGAGTATAAGGCCTCTGAGAATAATTTGAACCCAAATATACCTTTTGATTCGGTTTCAATGAACCTCTAATCCGTCGGTTGAAACGCTAGAAAAAAGTTATAGTAAAATGCTTACCTACTCGTGATGTAGCATAAATAAAACCCCAAGACCTTGAGCTCATACTATATGTTAAGAACCAACATCAATATAGCATAGAAAATCCCCAAAAAAGTACTCAATGCCTTGAAAAGAGATAATTTCAGATAATAAGCCTTTCTAAGCAAACCTCCCTAATTCCCACTTAAATGTTCAAGTACAAGATGAGTCAAAATGAAAATGTGTATCCTTGTATATAGGAGACTAGGAGGTATAATTACAACCAATGGCCTAACCACATAAATAAAATAAAATTACTAATATAATATGCCCTAATTAAGGGGTAATGAGCCACATAGGCTTAACATGGGCTATATTTCCACATACTTCTTCTCATCATATATTTCCCAAATGGACTCCCATGTTATATCATCTCAATTCTATTGATTGCACCTTCGCAGTATCATTATCCCTCCATATCATCCACCATCGGGCCACATCTGCAGATTTCCTCCATTCATTTACCTCCCCATACGTGATATTTGATTTTTATGTGTGCGTGTAATTGGTCATCACAACGACGCAGCCCCTTCAGGTATATGTTTGACATTTGCATGTAATTATTCCCTTTGTAAATAAATTGCATCTCCTAGTCACACCCTCCAATGTTCACCTTAGGTTTCTTACATCCATCTCTATAGTACCATCACCTATGTTGCATTTTGAAATCACAATCTGATAAAGAGCCCTCCCCACATGAGATGTCCCATTCATATTTCCCCTTGGAAACTTGACACCATGTTGATTTCACACCCTATGGATGGGAATCCTGATAGTCTTATGCACTGAATAATTCCATATACTTCTTATCATCATATTGCTATATTTCTAAATTGGGCTCCCAAAGCTATATCATCTCATTTCTATTGGATTTGCACCTCAGCAGCATCATTATCCCTCCCATCACATCCACCCAGAATGGCCAGATCTACTGCATTTCCTCCATTCATTTACCTCATACATGATATTCTTAGGGCTTAAGAATAATCCACATACTTCTTCTCATTGTATTTCTATATTTCCCAATAGGCTCCCAGGTTATATCATCTCGGTTCTATTGATTTCACCTTCACAATATCATTATCCCTCCATCACATCCATCATCGGGCCACATCCGTATATTTCCCTCCATTCATTTACCCTATACAGATATTTGATTTTTTATGTGTGCAAAGTTGGTCATCAAATGATGCAACCCCTTCTGTGTATATGTTTGACATTTGCATGTAATTATTCCCTTTGTAACTCAATTGTGACTCCCAATCACACCCCTCCAATGTTCACCTTTTAGGTTTCTGCTATCGACTGCTAGCACTAACACACCTCTCAAGGCATTTTGGCATTGTCACCCGGTAGCACTCTCCACCATATGAGTTGTCCCATTTATTGTTCCCCTTGGAAACTTGACACCATGTTGATTTCACCCTCTATGGATAGGAGTCCCGATAGTCTTATGCACTCCGAGAATAATCCACATACTCTTCATCAGATACTATATCTCCCAATGGTCTCCCTGTGCTATATCATCTCGGTTCTATTGATTTCACCTTTGTAGTATCATTATCCCTCCATCACATCCACCATCAGCTGCAGATCCGTAGATTTCCTCCATTCATTTACCTGAGTACGTAAAACCCACCCCATGGGGACCCGACCACCTCCACCAATTATCTTTCACAACTTGTGCCCTCACAAGACAAGCCATCTTGCAATCGGGGAACCCATTTCAGATCCTATTAACTCATCCCAAATTATTCTCTTTATTTATTTGGTAATTGTAAAAAATCCTTGGTTTCTAGCATTTACTTATAGAGATTTTTGTCATCAACCTTGATGACCTTATTTTCCCAACAAATCAACCCATGTCACACTTGGTTGGGACATCCACTCTCCTTTTTCATTTAGACATCATCCATGAACCCCGAGTATCCCAAAGTCCATGTAAAAATTCCATGATCTCTAAGATTATCCACTTTATTAAGCCTTTGGAACATTTTAACCCCATATCTAGTCATCCTCCCACACTAGATGGGACAGCTTACTGTTGCTTCCAATCATCCTTCAAAATTCCCAACCAAGGTCACCTTTGAGTCTCACCACATTGACTTTTCCATGTTACGTCATTACCCGATATCATCTCAAGGATTTCACAGTCTCTTTGCTTGCAAATGTGACCTTCATTTTGTCAGACATCAACACAGCCTTTAAGGAGACAATATCTTGACTCTCATTAACCTTACAATGAGGAGTCTCAGAAGAAAAAGAGAGAACCATCATTTCTCTCAGATTTCATTGAACCCCATAGCATTCGACCTCATAAAATCTCATGTTACTTGGTCTTACTATGAACTATTGAATTTTTTATACCGCTTTGATGACCCTAAATTTAGGCCATCAATTCCTACAAGTCATCTAATTTTTACATGCATCCTTGCCTCACTCTCGTAGTATGTTCACCATCTGAATTGCCATCCCAACCGAGGGCGCTGGAGTTATCTACATCAGCCTACACCTTCAGTTACAATCGCACATCTTGGTTACATGACATGAGCATGGGGTACGTAATGCCTCGCTTGTATATATAGATTTCCTTTTTCTCTCTAGAGAAAGGTTTGGGTTCCACAGTTATCCCTCTAGCTGGATTGCTCTTGTAGTTCCTCTCAGCACTCTTCATTATAATGGCACTCTCAGTAAAAGAAACATTGATGTATTTCGGCTATACGTATGCTCTTAACCTCACACATCAGGGGGCATCTGTTATCACTGAAATTTCATCTGCAACATTGCACGCAAATGGTTACAGAAATATAGCAATGTCAACAGCAAGTGGTTGACCTGCAGCCCTGAAATGCATTCCAAACGAAAAAACTATACAATTGGGTCAAAAATTGACATGCACAAATTCACCAAAAGAAGTGTGCACATAATGCACAATGTATGCAAGCCAACAAATCCCTCAGAGCTCATAATGTGCCAAGTGTGCGACTGTATACGAGAAAATCCATGCACTTCTATAAATGGAGAATTTATGGATCTTGTTGGCCCCCCAACCACTTATGGACCAACTCCCAACCTGATTTAACCTTCATATCTAAGCAAAATCTGAATGGGGGGCTAGTCAAGGACTAGAGGGTGCCCTAAAAGGCCCCTTGTTCACACCAAGAACCAATTACATTTTTCCTCAAAGAATTGCTATAAATAAGAGCCATGGGTGCACTAAGAAACCAATATCTTCATAGTATTGTGATGTTGCCTCAATTCTCCCTTGAGAATCCTCTTTTCTCTTTGGAGCCTTCGAGCATCATTGCAATAGGCCATTCCACTCACCTCTTGAGGGAATTGGCATTGATTTTTTTCACCATTTGCCATATTTCTTTCATTGTAAGAAGAGCTCTCCATTAGGGAACTCAAGAGCTCTCCCAAGGTGTTTTGCCTACTAATATATTTATCCATTGGTAGCATTATGTTGGTCATTTGATTGATTTTCATGGTTCCAATTTTCTTATGCTTTCTAACTTTTATTTATTAGTTGTTTTAGTTTGTTTATTTGTTTATTACATGTGTTTGGCTTGTTTAACCCACTCACAAACTTTTGTCTTATCTAGCAGGCTCATCTAGACATGAAAGTGTTGTTGTTTTGCTCACCCAAGTGACAAAACCAACACAACACTTGTCATCTACCTTCTTCTTTTCTTCTATTTCATTCTTTGGTCTTATTCTTTTTCTTCTAATGGAGTCTTTTTACTTTCTTCTTGTTCTTCGAGCATTTTCTTTAGTGTCATGGTATATATTGGGTACTTTTCTAGGACTTCGTTGGTATATTTTTCAAGAAACTCAAAATCAATTGAGTAATGTCCTATTTCATTTCTAACAACATCTAACTCAGATAAAACTTTATCTTTAAGTTTCAACAAATCTTCCTCTTCATCTATAGGATAACTGTCATTTGATTCTACACAAACTATCTCTAGATTTTCTTCTTCACTTGTAGAGAAACATTCAACATCATCACACTTAGAATTATTGAAATCAGAGGATTTTGGAGATTCTTTACCTTCATTGTTCTTGATGGAATTGTCTTCAGTGTCTTCCATTTTTCCTTGATATGTCTTCTCTAGATTCATCCATAGATCCTTGGTGGAAGTACATTGTCCCATAATTTCTTTAACAGAACTTGACAGTCCATTGAAAATGGTCTTGAGAGCCAATGCATCATTCTTATTTTCTTCCTTTTGAGCTGCAAACTTTGACTTATTATTCAAGGGAACTGATCCACCAATAGTTTCTTTCCAAAAATCTTCTCCTTTTGCTTTCAAATACCCTTTCATTTATATTCTCCATGATGAATAATTTTTCTCATCAAATATTGGAACTTCAACATCCATTTGTGTGTCCATGGATCTCCTCCAAGCTTGTTAAGGCTTATAGTGAAGGGATTCTCTGATACCAATTGTTGGACATGATGATCACACTGAAGAGGGGGGTGAATCAGTGTGAGGGATATTTTTACACTTCTCGCAAAACTTTAGTTAGCAATCACTATTCACAACATCATTACTTATTACTTCCATTCATACTTAGTTGCTTTCATGTGAATATATCTTAATGACATACATTAAAAATAAATAGCTATGCACCATCACAGTAAAGAACATAAGGAACACCAAATACATGTATAAGTTTCTTTTGTATTATGGACTACAATCCTTGGGTTTTATTAGCACCAATTGAAATAGAGCACCAAATCCAAGAGAGCACCAACTATCAATTCAATACCCATCCTGCATATCTTTTCACCAACCAAGATGTGAGGAATCCAACCCTCAAGTAAAAGACCCATCTTGTAGAAAGAAAGAAATCATTCAAATTGTACCAACATTCTATACCAATACAATTGCATCAAATATGCACAACCTATCACAACAACTTGTCACCTCAACCTATATCATCAATATCAACATCCAAATCTGATATGTAACTCTGTAACATACAATATAATAGCATTTTCATCAAAATTTACTTTAGTCTCACATGACTAATTTTGGATTAGTCAACAACCCTAAATTGAAACAATCATAACTATGTACTTGTAATGAATAAATGTATGAAAATGGTATACAATTTTCTTCAGTGTCTTTTCTTCAATTCATCCAGGTTTCACTACTTAGAACCTCCTAGAAAATGAGTTATAGAAAAAATGGCATACCTTGTTGAATTCTGGCTTATTCTAGAGAGCGAACTTGTAGATAATTCCCCGTATGGAATATTTTCTTTATGGATCTGAAAATGGTAAAAATCATACTACATATTGTAATATAACCAATACATTTGGTCTTACTAAATTTGGATCTGTTATGAAGAAGTTATGACGTTTTTACCTGAAACATCGGTTTTAGACTAGTTTCAGGACTAGCCACAAACCCTATTGTCTACGGAGTGTAAATACATGTAAATGTGTTGAACCTGCATAGAACATATCTACATAAACAATAATACACACATTTTCAAAGAGAATTGGAGAAATAATAGGGAGAGAAAGAATGAAATATTTCTCATTAACCATTATGAATAAATGAATAATTTGCACATGATATACTCTGTATAACTCAATGAGTGCACATTGGAGGTGAAACAATACACTATAGTGGTGGTCTAGAGTGATATGTACACACACAAATAGTTATGGGAGTTAACTTCCACCTAGTCTAGTCTCTCAGGCAGTTACGGGAGTGAACTTCCACCTAGTTGAGTTAACTAGTCAACTAGTCTTCAATTAACTGACTGAACAGAGATTAGTGAGGATTTAATTTAGGGAATCAAGGCTAATGCACTAGTCTAGTGATGATACCAATGCAAGGTCAAATTAGCATGGTGATGATCCCAATGTTTCAAGGTGACAAAACCAATGCAGCATCTAAACTCAATTCAACTAGTCAAACTGAAGTGTCAACTGAAAGATAATATTCTCTAGGTGGAATATTCTCCCCTAAAATATAGGAGACTGGATAATTACTAATTATGACTAAAAACAAGGAAAAATATTAGGAAGACTAAATCCTAGGTGTGTGTGAAGTAAATCCAACACCCCTCATGAACATCACTATGGTGAAAATAAAGAATGGGTCCCAGTAACGAGGCCATGTTAGGTACCCAAATATAAAAGATACACTAAAAATAAAGTGAGGAAAGAGGGAAAACCTCATGGAAAAATTTCTCAAGGTACAATGTATGTAAAAAGAAGAACTACAGTTGCTAGTAAATTGTGTCCTTCACTCCAAGATGACTTCAGAGAGAATAGAATTTTTGCTCAGTGAAGGTCTTGGTGAAGATGTATGTCATTTGTTCTGTTGAAGGACAAAACTGTAAGTCGATGATCCCCTCATGTACTAAGTCTGGGATGTAGTGCATCTGGATCTTAATGTGCTTCGTCCGCTGCCTATGAACTGGATCTCTATATAACTTCAGAGTGTTCTGGTTGTCACACCAGATGACGATCAGCCGATGAAATTGAATGCCCAACTCAGTGAGAAAATGTTGTAGCCACATAGCCTAAATGGTTATGTTAACTACCCCTCTGTACTCTACCTCAGTTGAATATAGAGCAATGGCAGCTTGCTTCTTTCTTGACCAACAGATAGGCCCGAAACCAATACTGAGTGAGTAACCAGATGTGGACTTGTGATCAGTGTTATTGCCATCCCAATTGGAATTAGTAAACCTGATGAGATATAATGTAGAGTCTATTTCATAATCAA
>SNQJ01S0139677.1:39767-64150 GCA_010110895.2 Picea sitchensis | reverse complement strand
AGGAGTAAGCCTAGAAGGAAGAGGTTCCAGTCAAGGTGACAGTGTGGACTGTGAACCTAGGCATTGTGCCTCCAAGGACACACTAAGTGAGCTGGACTTAGCTCACGTTTGCAAGTGTGTATTAGGATGGCAACAC
This sequence comes from Picea sitchensis, assembly GCA_010110895.2. NCBI lineage: Eukaryota > Viridiplantae > Streptophyta > Pinopsida > Pinales > Pinaceae > Picea > Picea sitchensis. Next base: position 64,014 of record SNQJ01S0139677.1, on the reverse strand, counting down.
ACCCTACTAGATTTACCTTGTTAGATTTGCTTGCTCTAGTGAGTAAAGGGCTTACAATCCTAGAGAAGTAGTAGATCGAACTCTTCTACCCAAGACTCCATAAACCAATGAACTAGGCACTCATCTACTTGCATTGGAGAAATAAAATCATTGCATTGGTATACATGAAAAGTTGAGATTTAGCAATTGTCCAAGTTGGAAATTGTTCTTCGTATTCAAGGCTCTCTTGTGCCCTAAGGGCGTTTTGCTTAGCCAAGTAATTCTTATTGCTGTTATAAATAAATGATACAGCCATTAGGGCTGTAGAAAACTCTCCTTTTCATTCATTGCTCTCTAATCCATCGCTAAAAATTGCTTGTAAGCCTAGATCACTGTTCTACCGATTATTATCTATCATTTCCTCGGTTTACTTGTCAATTTTTGTGGTTGGATCTTGCTGCTGTAGCAATCCCTTGCTACAGCCCATAAAGATGCTTTAACACTTTGCTGATAACTTCATTTTGCATCCCTAGTTTGCCATCAAAAGTTGAGCTTAAGTATTGGAATATTATCTACATGTTTTGGGATTAATTATCCAATAATCATTAGATGACTTTGATGGTTAATTATACAGCTGTTATAACTTGTTCTTTGCTGTTGTAAATCTGATATATGCTGCAGTTCTGGGACAACAAGCTTATGTTGCTGATTCCCCTTAGGTTTTGAGGCTTATATCGCACTATATTGTCTTGTTTTGGTATTCTAACTTTGTTTTGTAGGGATACAGCCTTGGCAACCATCTTCCACCTTGCAAGACCTCGTTTCCAAGTCTCAAAGCCTCTCTTGACTTTGAGCATAGGGGTGTCCTTCTTATTTCCTCCTTATCTCATTGCATTCCCCCTAGGGTCACCTGGGAGTCCCCCCTTGTGTAGGATTTCTCCTTCACTAAAGAGAGGGGAGGGTTTATATAAAGTGACAATGGATAGACTTTCCCGTAGTTGTCCCACTATTGTGGATTGCGTCAAGCTTTGCCCAATCTACAACTTGTGCGATAACAGGGCCATAATGGTCGGCTGGACTTCTAAACTTTGATTTTGAACAAGTCTTTGTTCAACTATTGGTGACTCAACTGCAAGTCCATCCTAATGCAACTTGGTGGGTAACATTGGCTCCATATGGGGATTTGTGCTTGATCTTTAGGAAATGAAAGCATGCGAGAACTCCAGAATCTGTAACCTATAAAACAAGTGTCTCGCCAAAATAAGATCAGTTAGACATATATAGAAACCATCAATTAAACATAAGTTGCATGAATAATATACATATATACAAGGAAAGTGCAAAAGAAGAAAGTAAAATAATATACAAGGAAGAAGTAAAGACATGAAGATAAAATATAAAGAAGGGTTAGAGAGATTTATGATACAATGGATGCCCCCATGAGCATCAGATGTTTTCGTTGAAGACCAACTCAAGGTGTTGCCCATTCACTGATAGATTTAGCTTTATGCCGTCCAACTGGCTGAGATAAGTTATCAAAGGATCTCGACACTTTACCTTGCTTTCTGATATTTTGATGGAATCCCCTTTTTTTGGTTCTCAACCGTCTGATCAAACCTTCTTTGAATCCTGTCTTGTGAAGTTTCCTTTGTGCCAAGAGGAAAGAGTTAAAGTTTATCGATCTTAAATTTTCCTTGAAAGGCTTGGCATACTCCTCTATAGGGATGACATGCTGGATACTATCTTTATCATTAAACTCATCATGAATAACATCATCCTTACAATCCTTCACAAGATTTATTCCATTTTCTCTTCTTTTTCTAGTGCATTTTTCGATTTTTATCGTCCTGTGATCCCGATTTGATCTCTATCTGATTTATCATTCACTTCTGTGCGATCACCAAGTTTTTCCATTTCTTTTTTCTTTTTATGTTTTTCATGTCTGTCAAAGTTATCCTCTTTACCGAAGGAGATTGTAGAAATTTAATGACAAAATCAGCACAAATAATTCTTTCATACACTTAGCAAAAATCAATTTCTGTCTTAAATGAAAATAACCCACATCAAAACTATACTTCATAAGAAGAAACACACATTACTAAGTACATTTGCAGCGGAAAATAACAATGAACAACGGTCATAAATCCATGTAAACACCCAAAATTTTTGGCAGCGAGCCAGGGAAAACCCCAATGTGGGGAAATCCAATGAGAGAGATTCTATTCAGCTTCAGGAAAGTAAATATCAGTAGCAGAAATACATTTTCCAGCAATAGAAATTTACTTACGACACCCACAAAACTGTCCCACAATTCTGCCTAGAGAGTTGTGCCCCCATATCCATATTGCTGTACAACCCTACCCTTTTCCAGCTCCTCGAAAATTTTGCCAAACAACAACTGTATGGCCTGATCTGTATGACCCTGCTGCAGCAAGAAAACCCTCAAAACATCCTTGAAAATCGTGCCTCCTATGCCTCGATTTTTGTGCCCTCTTTCCCTTGCTGTACGGACTATACAGATCCGTACAGTACGACCTCCAACAACAGAACTATTTCCAACACCTCTCACACAGAAAACTCTCTTGGGAAATGTGCCCAATGTCTCTTGGAAAAAATGCCCAGTTTACTGCCCTCACTCTCGGAAATGGACTCGAATCCGAGATGATCAAGGATTCTATGAGAAGCAAGTTTGTTCATCCTCCTCCTATAAACCTTTTCAGGTTCAGGGATGAAATCAACCAAACCTTATGAGTTCCTTCTTGCAGAATACTTTGTCAAAATTTGATTAAGTGGAGTCGCCAGATGATTCAAGTCAATTTCAGATATTCACAAGAAGCATCAAACAAAGCAAAACCAAAAAGGAAACAACAAGGAAAACAAAAGGTCGTATTCTGGGAATGGAAAGATTTGTCCCCGACAACGGTGCCAAAGAATGTTTCCGCGTTATACACACCTCGGGTAGCGTGAAAGAAATCTTCAATCCATTGGGCGTGTCCTTGGGGGAAAGTCTTGAGTCAAGGTGTTGTCACTTGATCCTTGACTCCTCCGTCTAGGCCAACTCCTAGCGAAGCCAAGGGGGGTAGTCCCTAAAAAATAACTAAGGCTAAGTAAGCTAAATACAAAAAGGAAAATCTAGGAGTTTATTGAAAGCAAGAGCAACTACAACTAATCTAACAACATATAAGACACATAAATCAAATTGCTTATGCTAGAAAGATAAAGCACAAAAAGTACTTGCACAAGAATGATACAACCTGAAAGTAGATACAAGTGCTTAAATGGAAAATATAAGCAATATATACCAGTGCCAAATGTAAAGGTTGTTGCAAGATGTATGTAATGCTGCTGAAATGGAGATGTGTTGCAATGGTCTTGACAATTTTATTATTAAATAATGAGTTGTTTAGTTCGTGGGTTTATTGTGAAGTGGCTATTGTGAGTGCAAGTCTACTTATGAGTGCGAAGTGTGTGGAGTGATAACAATAAAAGAAATCTAATCTAAATGTGGCCCTTTAGAGGTTATCCCTCAATTGGATGCAAAGAGCTATGCCGAAGGTCCAACGGGGAGAATATCCCCCTGACTTCACACACAAGTTCAATACAATATCCAGTACAAAGAGGAATGCCAGAGGTCCAACTTGCATTTCAATGGTGGAAAGTTGCTAAAAGTTTGCCATAGTAATCTGCTAAGTGTAGCGCACTTTTTGGGTGGATTATTGACAAGTTTTTGTTGATTTTTCAATAAGCAAGGTTTAAGGATGAAGTTCATTCCATTTTAGCATTTTCTTAAACCATAAAGAATTGTGTTGCAGCAACCAAGATGACAAGAATAAACACCATGCACAAGTACACAAGAAGTATCTTGGGAAACCCTTCTCAACAAGGGAAGAAAACCCAACCAATCCTTTGCTATATTCTTCAAGAGAAAGACCTCCACCACCAAGAAAACCTAGCACACAAAAGGGTGCTCACAAACCCTAGAAGACAACACCCAAGAGACGTGCACACTTTTCCCAAGAAGATGTACTTGCTGAAATTTCCAAACTCATACTTGAAATATGATTCCTCAATGGGGAATTTACCTTTACTTATATTAGATTGAACCTATCATCAAAAGTGCCTATTGGCACAACAAGGCCGACCTCACTAAGTCACAATATAATTAATAATTACCAAATTAATTATCTTTTACATTAATGTGGGGCCGACCTGTACCCTTTACATTGAAATTAGGGTTACAGGTAAGTTTGACTCTTGAACAATATAGCAAGGGATCTCATACACCCACTAGTGCTCAACCACTAGGGGCACATACATAGGGATGTCCATATCTCTATCTCACTGTGTCTCACAGGAGAACCACACTCACTAGTGCTCAACCACTAGGATCACGTTCACCTGTGCTCATTCACAGGCACGTCCAACTCAACAGATATTCTTTCCCATTGCATTACACAGGAGAGTCATTTGGAGTTCATCATCTCAACTCTTTGCTCAGAGGAGGCTAATACATCGTCTTCATCTCTGTCTCATAACGATGACCCAACTTATGGGAATTGACACGTTCACCTTGTGCTCAGCCACAGGCACGTCCAACTCAACAGATCTCCTTTCTCACTGCGTTACACAGGAGAATCATCTGGAGTTCTTCTCAACTCTCTGTAAGGAGGAGGCCATCACTATGTTCCAATTCTGTCTCAGATAGGAACCACAAACCCAACTCATGGGCTCTCTCTCAGGTCGACTCAATTAGTCTGTGTCCTGGAGGATGTCTCACACAGCTGTAATCATCAACAGTTTTGACGGTTGATTTTACTGGTGTAACAACTTGTTTGCTACAGCCATATGGCTGCAAAACATATCTGCAAACACTTTTTTATTACAACCTTGTTTCATTGCTAAAATCTCGTGCTTTCATTCTCGAGTATTAATAATGTTTATCTAGCTTATCTCTTGCATCATCTGTTGGACTTTTAGCAATTGTTTAGAAGGTTTAATACTTACTTTCTTGCTGATATACGTTGTTGTTTACTGCTACAATTAGGGACAACAAGCCTAACTTTCTAGTCCACCTAACATTATACATATATACTCGGTTTGCTCTTGTGTGTCGGGAAGGTACATCATTCTTTGTAGGTGTTCTTATCTCTTGTGCTCAGCCACAGGCACATCCAACTCAACAGATCTCCTTTCTCATTGCGTTACACAGGAGAATCATCTGGAGTTCTTCTCAACTCTCTGTAAGGAGGAGGCCATCACTATGTTCCAATTCTGTCTCAGATAGGAACCACAAACCCAACTCATGGGCTCTCTCTCAGGTCGACTCAATTAGTCTGTGTCCTGGAGGATGTCTCACACAGCTGTAATCATCAACAGTTTTGACGGTTGATTTTACTGGTGTAACAACTTGTTTTCTACAGCCATATGGCTGCAAAACATATCTGCAAACACTTTTTTATTACAACCTTGTTTCATTGCTAAAATCTCGTGCTTTCATTCTTGAGTATTAATAATGTTTATCTAGCTTATCTCTTGCATCATTTGTTGGACTTTTAGCAATTGTTTAGAAGGTTTAATACTTACTTTCTTGCTGATATACGTTGTTGTTTACTGCTACAATTAGGGACAACAAGCCTAACTTGCTAGTCCACCTAACATTATACATATATACTCGGTTTGTTCTTGTGTGTCGGGAAGGTACATCATTCTTTGTAGGTGTTCTTATCTCTTGGCAACCTTTGGATACCACCAAGACTCTTTCCCAAGCCTTTTTGCATCTTCCATCTTGACCTATAAGGGGACTTTCCTTCGTCTCTTCACTTTCCATCTCTTTTCCCCTAGGGTCACTGGGATTTCCCCTTGAGGTGATTCTATCATCTCTAAAGTGACATGAATACCTGCCTAAGGTGACAATGGGTAGGTGTTCTTTAAGTTCTCACCATTTGGTGGTTGGGTCAAGCTTTTCCCAACCTACAACTTGTGCGATAACAGGGCCATAATGACCGGCTAGACTTTTGAACTTTGATTTTGAACAAGTCTTTGTTCAATTGTTGGTGGCTGAACTGCAAGTCCATCCTAGTGCAACTTGGTGGGTAACACTTTGCATGGCTAATTCGACCTCAATTATTGATAAAAGGAGGAGGTCACTCAAGGTGAAGAGAGGATCTTTTCTTGGTAGCAACATTCTTCTCCCATTCTCTAATCCTCTTGCTTCTTTTGTTTTGTGCATGGGATATCATTGGACCAGTTTTGTATTTGTCTCCATGGTGCAATCAACTTTCCGATGAATTAAAAATAAAGTTTGACTATGCCTTCTCTTCGGCTCTTGGAACTTGTTGGTACATTATTGTTTCTTTGCATGACATTCTAGAAGTTCTTAGGCCTTTATTTTGATATTATTTATCACTTAGAGCACCTTTCTATGTCTTTTTTTTACCATTTTAAGCTATTGCAAATGGAAAATTTCCTCTGAATTATTACAAAACTTCTCTCATCTCGTCTTTGGCTGTTTGATTGCATGCCAAGGATTATTTTATGTTTAGTTTTTACAGGTTTATAAGTAGATTTATAGGGTAATTTCAGTGCATGAGCAGCTAGGAATCCCCCTCGAGGTTGGAAAAGAACCAACCCAAACAGAGAGGAGATTTGTTGGTGACAAATTAGGAAAAATATACTATATGTTAATGCTGATTTCTCATTGCAGGTTTCTAAAGTCATTTCATTTCCTACAGTGCATATTATTGTGCTAATAAATTGGCGTCGTTGCCGAGGGATTAGTTGTCCATCCTTGCAAATCTTAACGACATGAGTGTGTGCTTTCATTTTTCTTTTATTTTCAAACACACCTTGCAACCCCACTCTTTATAGGGATTGAATCCATACTGGATAAGTTAAGAAAGTCACCAAGGTTTGATCCTTTTCAAGGTCTGTTTCCATCCCTTAACGAGCCTGAACATTTGTTCCAGAATAGATAGATAGCAATTCCTGGGTCCCATCGGTCAAGCCGATGGCCACAACCATCCACACCTGTAAGTCCTTTGGTAAGTATGTCGTTGACTAGTTCATTGGTTGTGGTAAGTGTTCCCTGTATATCTTCATCCTCTATTTCATTGGTTTCAATTCCTGTTGGTACAATGGTAGGTCCTGCAGTTTGATTTTCTCTCACTGTATTTGCACCTTTGGATCGAACTCGAATTCCTGGACAACCTCATGCTTTGTTGACAAGGGAATATCGTGAGCGCCTCCCAAAGTTTGCGGAAAATTAAGTTGTCATAGTTGAAGATCATGTGAACGACTTTTTGAAATTCATTGATGACTTAGAAGTTGAGCACAAATATGTTGTTATGAAGATGTCCGTGCAGACCCTAAAAGGGGATGCATGAGCGTGGTATAAGTCACTGCTTGCTAATTCCATTGACGGATGGGATTCACTCTTACGTCAGTTTATTGAAAAATGGGTGCACATGCAGGAAAACTCATTTTTGTTAGATGCATTCACCTCTATTCGCAATGAAGAGAATGAAACAATCATCGAGTTCAATACTCGATTCTCTAAACTATATAACAAGATTCTCAAAATGTTAGACCCAATTCTGATATTGCTTTATTGTATTACTTCAAGGCATTTGATGGGTCTTTTGGTTTCTTTCTCAGGGAAAAGGAGGTATGTGATTTGGACTTTGTGTTGGTTGTTGCTACCAAAATAGAGAAGAATATCATGGTAGCCCAGAAGGTTCAACTACCTCTTTCACGATTATTTGATGCACAGGAAAGAAGAGTTCAAGAGCCAAAGGAAGAGGTAGTGGCTGACAAAGAAGAGATTCCTGCTAAGATTGTCGATTTGTTGCATGAGCTAAGCAACAAAATGGTTAAGATGGAGAAGAACATGTAGAGTCAACAAAGTGCTCCTCCTATAAATCAGAAACTGTTTCAACTACGAATACCTTTCCAACTTGCATAAAATGTTGAGGTATCTAGGATTCCAGTGCCCATGTTAAGAAACAATTTGGTAGACACCTCTTCATCCAACCATTACTGCAGGGCGTGTGAGTTACTACATAATGAAGAAGTAGACGTCGTCTTTGCAAGAAAAGCGTACTTATTTTTTCTAGATCAATCATAAGAATTTTGCAAGCAACCTGAAGACATGTTGGACATGTTATCTGTGATTGAGGAAAGTTGCACCCCTCAAGTATTCCAAGTGTCTGATGGTAAGGGGGTATGTTCTCAAAGTTTTATTCATTTGAATCCTTAGAAATTTAATGAATGCAAGGATAACATATCAACTACTAGTATGGTTGTCCCTGGAAGCCAAATGGTTGCAACAAACATTAAGAAAGCAGAGTCTAAAGCTGCATCCATGGTAGTTGAGATTACCAAGACATATGCCAAGAAGGGCAAGGTTTCGAATGGACCCCAACTGGAGAGAGATACCCAACAAGTGGCTTCCCCTGTTCAACATGATCCAACAAGTTTCTTCTTGGAAAGCGAGTTATCAAAGATAAAGGATCTAGTACCTATGAAGGATTGGATCCACATGTTTTGGCAGAAAGAAGCCATCCATCAATTATTGGGTTTCGATGGTCCTATTGACCCATTAGATGATCATCTGAATATATATCTCAATATGAGAAAGGCTAATAATGATCCTGCTCCATTCTACATTTTTTTGCTTATTAGTTGTTTGATTCTTCATAATTGCATGTTAGATTCGAGAGTATCTACTAATGTAATGACCCTTGAAATAATCAACAAATTGGGATTGAAAATTTCTAAGCTTTATAGGAATGTGCAAGTTGTGGACTCAAGTGAAGTACAAGTTTGTGGGGTTATCAAGAATCTTGAAGTTTGTTTGCGGGAATTCCCAGAGAGAGTTTTGATCATGGGCGTGGTTGTGATAGATTGCCTTGTAAAATGGTGTATGCTTTTGTCAAGCAAATGGGTAGCTGACATTGGAGGAAACATTCAAATGGATTGCTCGTACGCAGATATTTCTATCACTCCGAAACAATGGGTGCGTTCGTTTCATGAACAAAAAATGTTGCACCATGTTGAAGATCCACAACAATTAGATAATGAACCACTGTACCCTGAGGTATTGGAGCCGAAATTAGGAAGATACATGGTCATGGATGACCATGAGGAACCGGTCATCCCACTTGCGGCTAGTTTGACAAATGAATAATGGACTATGCATTTTGATGGTGCACTATCTAGATTGAGAGCTGGAGTAGGGGTTGTTCTCACTTTCCCCACATGTATTATTTCCCCATTTTCTTTTTGTCTGCAGTTTAATTGTACTAACAATACTAAATAATACAAGGCTTTGTTGGGACTAAAGAAGGAAAGGAAGATAGGGATTAAGCTATTAAATGTTGAACATGATTCCGAGCTTGTAGTAAACCAAGTAAAAATCTATGTGAAGAGAAGAATCCTCGACTAAAAAGATACAAGGACACAGTATGGGATGAGATTAAGTGCTTTGATGCATTTGACATCATTGTTGTTTCAAGAATGTTCAATAAGCTAGCGGATTCTATGGCATCCTTAGCCGCAACCTTCCAACCATCTTTGCCCATTCCTCATGCATGGTATATGGTTGAGGTAATATTTAGAGCTTAAGTTCTTGATAATATTCGCTCTTGGAAAGTTTTTGAGGATGAAAGACAAATTTTTAGTTTCCTTAACTATATTGATTCGTTTTCTTGTCACGTAGTTGATGATGTGCAGGAAGTCGAGGATGTCCCATTGGTCCAATTGTGGACTAATCGAATTCCTAAAGGTTTAGTTCCTTTGGAAATTATTTGACAAATCCGATGCTTTTATTGGAACTAACAAATCTTGTAAAGATGAACATGTGGTGGAGGTGAATGTTGGTTCAGAAGAATCTCCTAGAATTATTAAGATTGGTCAAGGTTGCACCCCAGAAGAGAGGAAGAAAATAGAGACGCTGGTGTGAGATTACAGAGATGTGTTCACATGGTCGTATGAAGAATTAAAGACTTATGATCCTAAAATCATCAACCATGCAATCTAATTAAAGGAGGGGGATAAACCCTTTACACTAAAGACACATGAACCCAAAGGTGGACCCAATGATTCAGAAGGAGTTGCAGAAGCTGTGGGAACCTCAAATCATTACTCCAATTAGATACTCAAATTGGGTGGTGAATGTGGTTCTAGTAAGAAAAAAGAACGGTGAGATTCGGATTTGTATTGATTTTCGAAATCTCAATCTTTCATCCTTAAAAGAAAACTACCCTCTTCCGAGTGTCGAACATGTTCTCCAAGCAGGGACAGGATCAGGGATGATGTCCATGTTAGATGGATTATTTAAGGGTAATTAGGTATCAATATCTAAAGAAGACAAATATAAGACCGCATTCACTACCCCATGGGGGGACTTACACTTATATACGTATGCCTTTTGGACTCATGAACACCGTGGCAACTTTCCAGCGAGCTATGGATTTTTCTTTTGCCAATTATCTTTTTAAATTCATAGTTGTTTATCAAGATGATATTACTATCTTTTCCAAGAATAGAAATGATCACGTTACTCATTTGTGGAAAATTTTTGACAGGTGCCGGTCCTTGGGGGTATCATTGAATCCTAAGAAGTTTATCCTGGGTGTGTTTGAGGGAAAAGTCTTGGGACACATTGTTTCCAAGGATGGTGTGCGGATTGATCCAGAAAGAGTAAATGACATATAGGAGGTTCCCCTTCCTAAGAATAAAAAGGGAATTTAGTCCTTTCTTAGCTGAATCAACTTTGTGAGACGCTTCATTCCCAACTTTGCAGAAATAGTGAGGCCCATTTCCAACATGCTGAAGAAAGGACATGATCTAACATGGAGTGGTGAGGCTAAGAGGGCATTCACGAACATCAAAGAAGCCATATGTCAAGCTCTAGTACTGGCAAGCCGAGATTCTAGTACCTATTGCTGAAGAGAGAGTTAAAGTCTATGTTGCAGGAAATGGCTTATTTTTCAATAATTAATTTAGCAGTATCTGAAATTTTTTTGTGACAAACTTTTTCAGCCACAGTTAATCTGTAAGATAAGATAAGATAATTTTATTAATATCCAACAAATGACCATAAGAGAAGGTCAATGGGATTGAACTTTGAAGAATACAACAAGTATGAATACGATATGGGAGAGCAAGCACAACTCCTAGATAATGTCGAAAATAACATAAAGAAAGAAAAAAATAAAAAATGCTGTGAACAATGTTTTTTGTCACCAAGAAACAATCTACGCGAAACCCATTATCCCTTTGTTCTTAGTCATTTTCCAAAACACTCCAACGAAATTGATGACATGAATTGTTTGTTCATCGTACTTTAGGCTTGTTATCCCCGATTTCTAGGGATAACTAGGAGATCATATCTCGAGGCCCATAGGTCCTAGACATGGAGTACCGAGAGCAAGATTGACCTGAGCATGGCCCTGGAGGGCCCATCCTTTTCTTCTTTTGTCAGATTTGTCTTGTCAGCAGCAGCAACATCCATCACCATCAGCTTGGTCTTGTATCGGAGAAGGCTCTTGCTCCATGAGGTAATTGGTCCAAGTATCATGGTATGTGTCACTTTTGATTATTATAACCTTTAAATGTATGCATCTAATTCCTTTTATTTCTGACGACCGCTTGGATCTTACATTGGCCCACTTGACCATGCTTGGGGAGATTGACTGGGTGCCCTAACAAGCCTGTACTCATAGGTTTTGGTTTGCCACTGGGGGATTTCTGAAGAGCCATCGTCCGCTCCCATCATACCACCACTCTTCCATCTTGTCTCTCGCTCATCTATCCCATTCCCCCTATCTGGGCATTAGGATGATTTGTTTGTGGGGTTGCACCTTATCTCGTGGGAAGAAGGGGCTAAAGGCCCAGAAGGTAAAAGCAACTGGTAAAAGATAAAAGCCTAAAAATGAAACCTCGAGATGCTTCGCCCAGGGATCCCCGAAAAGACAATGAAAGGCCTCTCAGCAAGAAACAAGAGGGACCCAAAAAAAATAACAAACAAGACTTAGTCAAGAAGATAGGGGGTCACATCACGAGCCAACCTATTATGTTCATGGGAGCAACTGTAAAAGATAAAAGCTTCTAAAATGAAACTCGAGATGATCCCTTCAAACCCATCAAGAAGATAGGGGTCACATCACTGTTTCAACCCATTATGTCTATGGGTACCAATAAGATGACATTGCCACCATCCGTTACCACGCCAGGGTAAGGACCTTTGGTTGCATGGCCATGCGAAAGGGGGTCTCATCACTTCCAGCTAGCCTATATCATCTCTCGGTGGAAAGTACTTTGTGGGTAACATTGTCATCTCGGGTCACCACGCCAAGGCAGTGTCATCTCGTTAGCCCTTGAATAAAAGAAAGAAGAAGAAAAGCAACAAAGAAAGGAATAAAGGCAAGAAAGGTTTGGAAAAATTTCATCCATGATCTGCAATGTACCATTTACAAAGGCACCCATGATAACATTATGCATCCTAGCTCTCACTCTACTCCACATGTTCGACATCCCTAGCCACATCATCTCATTTACATGGCTTGAATGAAACTTTCCCTCGGAGACTTCCGCTTTTGTGGATACTAGCCCAATGATGCTCCTGGTTCTTTTCTCTCCACCATGTATTGTAGGCTTTTGCAATTCTTTGAGCTATTGATCATGTATTAGGTTCATGCATATGTTTGATCATATTACGATGAAACGGATTAAATATCAAGCAGGATCTCTGTGGATCGGGTGGAGCCCATGGAGGCATAGTTTTGATGTGCAGACCATGCCCTACTGACAGTGCCCATTTGGACCTAGCATAATATGGGAGATGAGCAGCTCGACCTCCATGGGTCAATATCTAATGGGATGGAGTTTCAAGGACACCCCATCAAAGCAAGTGTAGATAGGATGTTGTTTGGATCAGAGGTTTTGCACTGCAGTACAAGAGGATCGCTCCATCGAGGCACTTTGGCGCAGGCCCTACTGGGGAATGACTCCTTTTCTCAAAGGAACGCCGGGTCTTTGGAAGGCCTGTAACGCCCCTATCCCTCACCATGATCGCCATCCATGGACATTTTGGGAGGCGCATCAAGCAGAAGTGGGCACGTGCAGGGTATTGGAGAGGCCCCAGGGGGCTAACGTTTTGCTCCTAAATGTCTCATCTGCCCTAAAAGGGGCTAGCGCCTCCCTTGAAGGGGCTTTTACCTTTTTTACAGCTCAGTTAGGGTTTTAATTTGACAATTTAATGTAAAAACAGTATTCTGGTCTTGTCGGCCATTTTTATGACCTAAAATTAATTAAGCTCATTGATACACTATATATTGAGGAGTTTTAGCCTCATTTTAAACATAACACATCACTCACTCATTAGTGAGGTCTGATTTTTGCGCCCTATTGGGGTTATTGGCTGAACTAAGGAAGGTGCACTTGTTGAAGGAGGAGATTTTTGGCATTCTATGGTGTTTTTCTTGAAGGAAGGTTTATAACTAGGGTTTGCATGACTATTTTCTTGATGATTTGTAAGTATTTTTTTGCAAAACTTCTTGATTGAATGGTTGTAGTTTAATTTCTTGCATCTATTTATAAATATTGCTGAATCAAAACCCTAGGGAACAAACACACAAGTAGGTCGTTGTCTCATGTCCCCTGATAGAAAAACCTTTTAGCCATTGAAGAAGAAGAAGAGAGCCTAGCCATAGCTACACTCCTTCTTTCTTGTTCCCTTAAGCTAGCCGTACCTTTGAACTTCAAGAGGAAGAGGACGTCCCAGGCCTAGGTTATCTACACCTAGGGCCGTTTTCTTTTAGGGTTTGATGAAAGAGCCTTGCCTTAGCAACACTCTCCCTCTTTAAACCCTCTTATCTTGACTTTGCTTTTCAATGAGCTAGCTGTTTGCCGGGAAGGAGGAGAGAGCACGAGGCCTTGCTTTAGTAACACCGTAGTGAGCCTCTCTCCCCTAGGGTTCCGTCTTTGAGGCCCTGCTTTAGCAACACCTTGAAACCTTTCCCTCTAGTCCTTGGAATCTCGTCCCCTTCAACTTTTGCGTCCCTCACTTTTTGACTCCACCAGCCCAAAGGCACTGATCTTAGACCTCCAACGTTGAAGTGAAAGTGATCAAATAACTCTCAAAACCTTTGCTAATTTGAAACCCTAACTAACTACTAACCCTAAGAAGGCTGACGTCACCCTTGGTTACTTCATCTTGACGCAATATTTCTCATTTTATAGGCAATTAAATGGTGTTTAAAGCATTTATTGAATAAGGGATTGATTGGATACATTGATTGCTACATCATCTCGATATTTATTGGTGAAGTGATATTATTTCATTGCTATATTAACAAACATTGACTTCGTCAATATTTATTGTTATAATTGCTTATATATTGATATCAGATAGTCTTATGAAGTACTAACCCATTGAATCATAGCCTGCATATATATTGGTTTGTTGTTGCTTTGTTCCGGGCAGGTGTTCTTCTTTGGGCCTACACTTCATTATTGGCTGTTTAGCCGGGACTATCTGTTTTGGTGGTGACCTGTGAAGGGGGAACTTTACTTTGACTTTTAAACCTTTGCCTCTTCAAAACTCTGGGTTACCGGGGACGTCTCCCCTGGGCCTAACCTCCCTAAAGAGAAAGAACCTCCCCATTGTGGTGACATTGGGTGGGATAGGTTCTTGTTACGCCAGTTTGGCCTTCTACTTCATAGCCATTTGACCTAGCTACAAACTGTGCGATAACAAGGATGAACATGTACCGCTGCAAGATAAATATTTGTAAATGTCAAAAAATGCTATTGGTCTGATGAAAGGTTATTTCATTTAGTGTTTTTTTTTAAAATCTGATTTTATCAAGGTACTTCCATTTCTTCAGCACTGTAATTGAAAACAAAGTATGATTTATTTGATTTCCTTGTAAATGTTTAAAAAAATTAAGAGAGAACAACGAGTCATTTACGGTTTGTTAAATCAGCTGAACTCAGTTAAACTTTCTTTTGTTATGATTTGATTTGCTTACTTCTCAGTGATCAATCTAGAAATAATGGGAAGATTGGTTAACTCATGGTATTGTTCTGATCTAGAGTGTTGCATTTTCCATGAACACAACAGCTATTCTTTGGTCTTACGACATACGGTAGAAGAGGTTGTTGGAGCATGCAGAGAAGCTATAGAACCTGGGAGGGCTGAAATGACATCTATCTTGAGGGATCAAGTTATTTTGGATCTTCAAGAGCATATTAGTTCAAACAATTGTTTTAGTGGATTTGATATTTCTTTTGAAACTCCTGAAATACTTACATTGGAAAAGTGGATAATAAGAGCTAAAGAGGTTGGGGCAACAGTTTTCATTGCAGGTATTGTATTCAAACCTTGACAGACATGGCATCAAACAAAAGATAAGGAACTGATATATTTAATGATATATATTTTTCTTGATGGGTGTCTTAAGAAATTGAAGCTATTTGTTTTCAAAAATATACATTGCAATGTTTGTAAGGGATTATTTTAGATATATTTTTATATAACCAGATTTATAGATGAACTCGGGGAAGGGCTTTGATACATTCTTTTACTTGTTGCATCTGAGAGCATTCAACATCGTGTTGTGCCATTTTAGAAAATAAACAAGAGGACATCAAATGAGAAAATGATTTATATTATGGTCTGAATCGACACTGGCATGCTCTAATTGTGCTATATGCTCAACAGCCTCAAATAATCTTCTGAATTAGACAAATTCAGAATGACATGAAGACAACGAACATAAATTTGGAAATGAATACATCATTCTAATTATAAGCACATATGTGGTCACAGTCAGAAATAGAAACAAGAATAGAGTATGCCCTTACTGAAGAGGTTATGAAGTCCATTGTATATACCTTCCCACTATTTGTTCTGCTGTTTGTAGATATTTTTCTGTAAATAAAGATGTGTTTTTCAAATGTAAAAAAGGGGTATGCCCTTATTATTATATTATGTCTAAGAAAATGTAGAGAATATATGATAAAATAATTTTATTAATGTCCACAAATGACCAAGTGACAGATCAATGGGGCTAGAGATTACAATTGATGGCCGCTAAATGGTGGGAATGTTTAAAACACTCCTAAAGCTAAAATTGATCAAAATACAAGAGATATAAATGACAATAAAAGAAAGAGAAGCATAATTTCTAGGAAAAACCTACAAGGTGCAAGGCCCTAGCTCCACATCAACATCATAAGTGGAAATAAAAGTAGAGGAAGAGGGGAGAGAAGAGGACTCCTTGGTCTCTGTTACCCCCCCATTCCTAGGGGTAACTAGAGGAGATCATGTCTCATGTCCCACAATGAAGACAATGATCTCGTTGATGATGATGATCAACATGTCCACCCATGGCAGCCCAACAACCCCCCTTAGATTGCCTCTTCTACTTCGGATCAGCCAAGCGTATCACATCCAGTCAACACAAGTGTATGGGATATGGTAAGCCAAAGTCACCATGAGGTATGTTCGTCCTTTCTTCATATAAGGTGTTGTACTTAAAATACTAGAAAAGTGAATGAGGATCATTGGTTGAAGTTGGATAATGGATCATAAGCTCAAGAAGTTATGCTCGTTTCCTTGTTTCACCTGTTGATGCTTGTGGTAGCACCAAACAGGGATTTCCGCACAGGTCTATGTGTCTAGACGTGTGGAAATCATCCAAAGCCTTCTACTCTTGAATTTACTTTAATTAAAGGAATTATAAAGTAAATTGCTTTTATTAATTTATTATGTAATTAGTTAATTGAGTTATTTGAGGAAAGTGCTAAAAGTACATAGCATGTAATCTTAGCATGCAATCTTTGCATGTAATCTAAATCTCAAGTGAAATTAGAAATAGATTATAACTCATGATTATAAAAGCACGGCTAGGAGAAAGAGGAAGACACTTGAAACTTGACATGTGTTGAGGGAGTCGACACAGAGTATTGGATCACGAAGGATTGTGATTCAAGATCTTGGATAGGTGGAGGACTTCCATCTAGAATTCAGGTCAAGGAGAAGAGAGAACAAAGGCAACGTAGGTGGGTTTCAATCAGAGGAATCCACAGGAAAGTGTCACGTCGTATGTAGTTTTCTGTACGTGTACGCGGGTCTTAGTGGAGACAGTCGCGTACATACACGGGTTTGCTGAAGCAAAGTCGTGTACACCTTGAAAAGCTTGCAATTTTGGTTCTTACAACAGGTCAAACTTTGCTAGGTTTGTCTGCAGTTGTATTTCTCTCAGTGGGTCATTATTCCTGTTGCAGGAGCCTTGATTTTAGTATAATAAAATCATTCTCAACATTGGTTTTCCCTCTGTGGTTTTTCCAGGGGTTTATACTCGAAAATTTTGGTGTTCTTATGTGTTTGATCTGGTTTCCTTGTTTATGCTTTCACTGCATGTTTAGTTGATTACTCAACTGTGCTTTAATTCAATAAGTAATTTATTTGGCATTAACTGTCGAATGTTGAGTAGGAGAAATTTCAACATGGTATCCCAGCATACCAAGGGTTGATTCCAGGAAAATCAACATGGTATCAGAGCAGGTGCTCTAAGAGGAAACCAAGTACATGATTTCGGATCCATAGCAAATTCAAAACCAGTAGGCAGAAATCGAAGGACGAATTTCAAGGAAACAGTCGTAGTGATGCATGATTAAGTTTTTGCAAGATTACAGGGTTGTACGTGGGTCACAGTGGTGACAGTGGTGTACATACGTGGGCCATAAAAAGCATAGCCGTGTATACGTGGTTTGCAGTGGTGACAGTCGCGTACAAGTCTGTACAGGTCAGTATAGGGGCAATTTTCAGCAACAGGTTATTTCCAGGGTAGTTTATCATGTCTTAGGGATGGCAACAACACTGTTGAGAGTTGAAGAGAGATTGGATGGGGCATCCAACTTCCTATCTTGGAAAGCAAGGGTAACTTTGGCGTTGAAGGAGTATGACCTTTGGGAGTTAGTGGATAAAGTAGTTACTCCACCGATAGATTCAATAGCTTTGGATCTTCACAACAAGAAGAAGATCAAAGCAAAGAGGGTCCTCCTGGATTTTGTGAAGGATCATCTAATCCCTAACCTAACCGAGAAGAAGATGACCAAAGAGATGTTTGATGCCATGGTAAGTTTATTCCAGAGCAAGAACATGAATAGGAAGATGGTATTAAGGAATAAACTCAGATCGATGCAAATGTCTAGATCTGATAATGTTACCAACTATCTCATGAAAATCACACAGGTGCGTGATCAACCTGCAGCCATAGGGGAGAAAACGGAGGACACAAAGCTCATGAATATGGCATTGAATAGTCTTCCCAAGTCATGGGAACCATTCGTCAAAGGAGTTTGTGCTTGGGAAAATATCCCAGATTGATAGAGGCTTTGGGATGATTGCGTCCAAGAAGAGACTCGGGAGGAGTCTAAGACGAAAAACGTAAAGATGAAGAGGAGGAGAACCTAGCCCTTGTCAGTGAGACAAGGGAAAAGGAAAGGGTTACAACATGCAGGGTAACAATGAGGAGTCAACCTCACAGCCAGGGAAGAAGGACTTGAGTAAAATCGAGTGCTTCACGTGCCACAAGTTTGGGAACTATGAATCACAATGTTCGGAGATGAAGAGGCAAGAGAAGACGCAGACAACAACATCAAGAGAGACACAACTAGATGAGTTTGCAGCAAAGTTTGAGAAGGAATTCTCAATGTTCACATGCCTCTCTACCAACACCTAGTCAAGGAGTGTGTGGTACTTGGACATTGTTGCTTCTCGTCCCACGACAGGGACACATGAATTGTTCACCAGTTGGTCAGAGACGGACTTAGGTTTACATGTGGAGCTTGGCACTCATGCTAAGTGTGGTGTAGAAGGAGTTGGGATAGTTAGGTTCCATCTCGATTCAAGAGGTTTTTTGCAGGTGGAAAATGTGTTATATGTACCATAACTGAATAAGAACTTGCTCTGAGTTTCAGTTTTGGAGGACATGGGTTTTGCCGTTACTTTTTAGAAAGGGAAAATACTTATATGTTCAGAGGGAGCTAGCCCTGACACAACAATGAGCATTGGTGTCAGAGAGGATAGGTTATATAGGTTGCAGGGCCAACCTGTAAGAGGATCCAAGGGGATCTCGGATCATTGATCGATGTCAGTGACAGAGGATGAGGAGTAGAAGGCTCCGAAGGGTGAGTAGCCTAAGGATGGGCAGCGTTCACGGAGTCCCAGTGTGAGGAGTCAACCTTCAGATGGGAAGAGGGAGTTAGCCTCTTCCAGCCCTGTCAAGAGATCAAGTTGGTACGAGATGAAATTGATGGATACTCAGGAGCAAGAAGCTTCTAGGAGCACATCGAGGGAAAGCAGACCTTCGATGAAGTTTCCAAACTTCGTGGCATTGATATGTAGCGTCATCGATTCCGAGACTTCCAATATTTAGGGAGAAACTGACTAACAGGGTTGGAGGGATGCCAGTATGCAGGATGATGTCTGTGATATTGTGCTAGGATTGAAGGGAGAACCAAATTCCAGGTGGCTCTTCGGGAAATACCTTCCTCGTTAAGAGGGAGTGTTGATGCTTGTGGTAGCATCAGATAGGTATTTCCTCACAGGTCTATGTGTCTCGACATGTGGAAATCGTCCAAAGCCTTCTACTCTTGAATTTACTTTAATTAAAGGAATTATTAAAGTAAATTGTTTTTATTAATTAATTATGTAACTAGTTAATTGAGTTATGTGAGGAAAGTGCTAAAATTACTTAGCATGTTGTTATCGCACAAATTGTAGATTGGGCAAAGCCCGACCCAATCCACGAGATGGCGATAATTGTGGGGGAGTCTATCCGCTGTCTGTTGAAAAATTGATGCATGTAGGTAAATTTAAAAAATTTACAGCATACAACCAACATATCAATACATCTTCATATATGAGGATCACTGGAAGTGAGACAATCACAGAGAGAACATAAGTATACCCTGGGAAACCCTCTTGGGGTAGAAAACCCAGCCAAAACTTCTGTTTAGATTCTTCAACAAAGTACAATACCAGTACAAGCCTTTAGAGTAACTAGCTAGGACTCAGAGGGCTGAAGCAATACCTCTGTTTCAGCACTTACAAACTAAACAAATAGCTGAACTAACACTTATAGTGACAGCTTGACAAAATCACCAAAAGATAACTGACGTCTTGTGTTAGTTCTAGGTATTGTGACATTGTGTCTTCATATATTCTTCATCCCTAGCCTAACATCTTCCACCTTTAGCCTAGAATCATCTCTAGACTCTAACATCATTCATTGCTGCAGTATTGCAGTAGCCATTAGGATTTCCCACCTTGCATCTATTTAAAGTAAGTTTTTTGTTATATTTCATTTCAACAATTGTTGGTTAATGGTTTGTGGGGCTCTTAGTTAGTATTTAGCATATCTTCCATTGCATTCTTACTAATTTAGGACTGATTTTTTTACTGCTGTCATCTTTTATTACAAGTTTTATTACAACCTTTCTTTTTCTTTGATAGATAGTGTTTCAAGGCATTTACTTTATTCATTGATTGTGGTAAATAGCTTGTTTGTCTTAGAAACACCCCCTCACACACGCACATTAATTTTGCCTTGATTAAGCCACCTTGACCTTGCCTTGAAATTTGACCTAGCTGGTGAAGTAACCAAGAGAAGGGGCCCTAGACTTGCTTAGCCTTGCTATAGGATCCTTTGAGGTTACTAGGGAAGTCTACCTTGTGCTGCACCTTGATCCTTCACTAAAACGAGGAAAGTAACTGCTTAGGTGATAGTGGCAATTACTTTAATATGTTACACTTGTCAAGCATATTGTGAAGGCTTTGCATAAGTGCTAAATTGGGTGATAACATAGCCAATACCAGGGTCATTACCCTTGTCCATTTGTACTTCAAAACATTTCCGGCCCAAGAACTCACAATCCCCCATTTGCGAATGTAAGTTCCACCAAGTAAAATATCTTATCTTTTGAATGTTGGATGGACTTGTAGCTACTTATCCCATTGATTGTGGATGCGTCAGGGGTAGGACATTTAGGGGCAGCCTGTCAAGAGGGAATTTCAACAGATGTATAGGCTGATCTAGAGGACATTTATGAAGAACTAACCTATGATGGTGATCCTAATGAACCATGAATCATGACCGAGTATTTACAATTTAGATTAGAGTTTGATGAGTTTTGGGCTTTGGAGGACATTTCGAGACTGGAAATTTATTTCTTAGCCTCTCATTTATTTTCTTAGGACTTCAATTTGATGTATCTCAAAACTTTTAGTTTATGTATCTTGATATGGTTTTACCTATTTGAACCTTACATTTAATATAAATCAGCAAGCTTGCATATTTTGTGTTGTTATATATATATATATATATCTATATCTATATCTATATATATAGATATAGATATTGAGTTGACTCAAAATTTTGTGATAGAATCTGAGTCAACTCCGAGTCAATGGGATTGCCTAATCAATATTGATTTTAGGTCATGCAAATTTGCATTATATCCTACTTTATTTTAGTAGCTACTATCCACTTATGGCCTAATAAAAGACATTTTTTGTTTCCTTCCTACATATTCTATATTCTTGAGAGGGTGTTAAAGGTGATATTTTCCTTGAGCACTTTACTGCATCTTTCAGAGTTGTTGAAAGTATTTTTCATTTTAGCTATAGCCCAAAATTAGTGTAAAACACCATTAAAAAATAGCGTTGTTGAATATGAACTTAAGTGTCCTCCTAATTCATCTTTTGATGATCCCCATATGTATTGCAAGACATATAGTACAAAGGGCCATAATTTAAGTGTAAAGATTCATATCCATTAGATTTTCTATTTGTACAATTTTGTGATTGATTTGAACTAAAATTGTATTTTAAATTCTTTTTGTTTTGATTAAAAGTGCATGGTGGCATTGGTGAAGACGGGACACTCCAATCTATGCTAGAAACTTCCGAAGTGCCATACACTGGTGATGATCTATGATAGTCACGTGGTTTGTTGCTGCAGAAAATTTGTTGTTAGTAGTTTCGTAGTTTCCTCGAATAAATTGACAGAAAAATGGTTTCTTGGTTGTTCGTATTTTTCTATTTTATGTAGGTCCAGGTGTATCAGCTTCAAGGATTTGTATGGATAAAGTTGCTACATCCCTCGCACTTAGCCATGTAAGAATGTTTTGTGACATGTGAATTATGATAGAAAGTTTTATTCGAGGATAGTGAGGGTGATCCATTTTGTTGATATCAATGGCTTTTCTATGTGGATAAGATATAGCATTTTAAAAATATATCATTGAAACCAAGAGTCCTAATGTAGACTATGTACATAAAACCACACACTCCCATGCATCTCTCTCTCTCTCTCTCTCTCTCTCTCTCTATATATATATATATATATATCCTTATGAAACCATGTGGTAATTTAGGTGATAAGGTAATGGATAGTATAGGTTTACATTTAAGCTCATCGTATTCTAAGTAGAGTATTTAGTATTTACATATAAGAACACGAACTAGTAAAATTACAAGCCTTAAATTTGCCTATTAAAACTGATGTTATTGGTATCATGAATGATAGATATTGCTTGTGAACCTGTAATGATGTTATTGGTATCACAATTTTTGATAATGCTTGATGCTAGAACTTCACATTTGTAAACCTACATGACTATGCGTTGTCATTTTGGAAATATATTTATCTGTATTACTTTTGGTTGCTGTTCCACTAACCTTTAGACCTGGAATAGGTTGGAGATACCTTATGCTCTCCTCTGCTTCCTGTATATTTGCAACTTCCAGTCCTATCAATAGTTTTTGGTCATGTAAGCATATTAAAATACTATTATTCTTTTTTAATAATTGGTGGTTGGCTTGTTACCACCTTTGAGATGTCATTTGTATGTGGATCGTTACTATTTTTCATGTTTGTAAATTTTGATGTAGATGCTTTGTGAGTTCTCTGGATTGTACATAACTAAACTTCATTCATTCCTGGATGTTGATATAAATTCTTTATTTCTTTCTCCTAGAATTACCACCAGTTGTCTCCCATTAGAATCCGCCCTATTAAAAAAAGATGGTTTTAGTTTATTAAAACAAACGTTGATGAAGACACCTTTATTGACTTAACCGATGTTTAAAAGCTATTTCCTGTGTATAACAATGCTATTGGGGTAGATGCTAATGTAGATGTTACTTAGGTGGGAAAAGTTATTGCTTATGATAGTAGGAAATTCACTGACATTGATGCAGTTTGGTCCCATTCTATATAACATTTATGTTGAGATTGGATAGCAAGGAAGGTCTTCACCATGCATGGTGTCCTAGCATGGAGGAGGACAATGAAACTTAGCCAAGTTGATGGGTTAATCTTTTTCTTAAAGTTGTACTTAGGAAAAAATACATTAAATAGGTTATATTTTAATGTTGACTTAATGAGTACTTTTGATAAAGTTAAAGTGAGAAATAATTTAAGTTGTGGTCTTTTAATCTTGACCATTGATCTCATAAAGTGTGTGAGGATCAATCTTGGCCGTCCATCCTTTTGTAGATAGGGTTTCTCACTTGCTCATTGAGTAAAAAGGAGATCAACTTGGTGAGGGGTGCATTATGCACAAGAGGGGTGATTTTCTGAAGAGAGAAAGAGGAGAATTGCTTGAGGGTTTGGAGAGAGAGTTTGTAGGGAGACAGGGGAGGCTTCTACACTGAGATTGACACACATCTTCAGCATTGCAGAGGTCTTTTCCTATAGATTTGAAAGCATCCGTACTAGGTGACATAGAACCCAGGCATGTAGTCGTACAGTTACGCAGAGGCTCACGCAGGGGTGTCTTTTGGCATGATTTGGCTCAGGAGGATTTGCAGAAAGGGGTCGTACATTTGTTGAGGAGGTTTGGCATTTGGCTGGGCCAATTTTATTGTAAGAGATCTGTATATTTTCTTGCTCAATAATAATAAATCCAAATCTGCTGCACTGGTTTTCCTCCGGGGTTTTTCCAGGGATGAATTGCCCAAAAATTACTTGTGTACATATGATGTGATTGTTGTTATCTTTTACTGTTAATTTTGTTGAAATAATGTAACTGCAAAAAGTATTCTTATTATTATTGATATATTATTCATAGGATCAATCCCCATTGTGGATTGATCATGTCGGTTATTGTAAAAGGACCAAATCCCCTTTTGCGGATTGGTCAAAAGACAATTGTAATAGGCATAATAAGAAGTCGGCCCCAGCAGTTATTA
>SNQJ01S0139674.1:35011-45625 GCA_010110895.2 Picea sitchensis | reverse complement strand
AACCATGAGATAGAGCATGCGCATTAAAGTCTAAATCATCAACATATTAACCATGAGCATGTTATATCATCAACTCTTTAAACCATGATCATTTAGTCCACCAGTATCAAAGTATATATGCAAAAATGCAACAGTAAGCAACAATTAGCCTAGTTTAGAACTAGGCCGTGAGCATCATCCACCGTGTGTGTTTGGTGTAAGCAAAATACCATAAACATATGAATTAGTTTATCCCACAAGTGTATATGATCTTATGAACCCAAAGTACTTAAGAGATAAAAACCACAAGTTATGGAAGATGACAAAGAGAAACTGAGATATGTCTTATGTGTTTAAAAAGTGGGTGTTCTTTAGATGTGAGTTTATGCCAATTATAGATGATGAAAGATTAAAGTTTAGATCTCAAACAATCACTTACTAACTGTTGTTACTTGCACTTAAGGTCTGAAAACTAACACTGTATAAGGAGTGGCTTAAGTGTATTAGATAGGTATTTATGAGAGCAAATATATGATTCAACAATTAAGCTTTACAATCACAAACATAAGAAACCAACAGACCACAGTCCACAAAGTGTGATGATGTTGAATGCAAGTTTANTATCTTTGTATCTAGTTTGTAAATGGTGTAATCATTTGTAACACTTAGAATTCTTTTATAACTAATTGTAAGCTTTGGTTTGGGGTAGTTTAACTTGTTCACTTTGTAAACCTTTGTAATAAACCACCCTCAAACTTAGTTGATCCCATTGCCCAACTTTAGGCACTAGTCTTAGTTGACTTAGGGAAGGGGCTGATTTTCATATAGTTAACTTGCACTTTGCATTTTGCTGCTTGATCATCTTAGGTTAGTTTTCCACTTTAGCCTTAACGAATTAAAACTAACTCCTAGAAACTTCAACTCTAAAATCAATCTAGTAACTAGGGACAACCCCCCTTGGCTTCTCTAGGAGTAAGCCTAGAAGGAAGAGGTTCTAGTCAAGGTGACAGTGTGGACTAAGAACCTAGGCATTGTGCCTCCAAGGACACACTAAGTGAGCAGGACTTAGCTCACGTTAGCAAGTGTGTATTAGGACGGCAACAAGCCCCTTCTTCCCACAAGGCAAGGTACGACCCTTCCTAGTATGGCAAACCCAATGCCCAAACCAAGGTAGGGGAAGATGAGAGGGATAACGATGAAAAATGGTAAGTATGGAAGGAATGGACGATGACCTTTCATAAACCCACCCAGTGGCAACTCATCTTAAAGGGAACCAGCTTACTAGGGCAGTCTGTGACCCCCCCAGTTATGAACAAGTTAAAGAGCATAATTTCCAAGCAAACATTATGAAATGAAGGAGAGTTCAGTGCAACATACTCAAATGCTTTGAAAATCAGAGTGACACATACCATGATACCCAGACTCATTACCTCATGGAGCAAGACCCCCTGCTACTTCAGGACTAGGCTGGTGGGATGGATGTTGCTGCTGCTAATAGATGGGATGCACTGAAGAAAAGATGGGCCCTCCGGGGCCAAGCTCAAGTTGTTTGGCTCTCGGTACTCCATGTCTAGGACCTGTGGGCCTCGAGACATAATCTCCTTAGTTATCCTTAGGATAGGGGATAACAGTGACCACAAAATCTGTCATCATGAAAGTGTAAAAGCCCCAAGAACCTAGATGATAGATTTGTGCAACTAGGAGGTTGGCCACTATCACCTCACCAACTCTCCTATAGCTCAAGGGAGGCCTCCCTAAATAGGACTGCTGGAATTCTATGACTATGGAGGGAAAAGGTGATTTAGGGAGTACATTTCAGCAAAACAAATTTGTAAAAGTTGCAGAAATAAAAGTGGATGGTAGGACCGGAAATTAGTGCCTAGTCCATAGGGTGAATGGGGTCATAACAAGGCTCTATTGGGAGGATTTTTTTAAAGATGGTGTTGCCGCCTTATATACACCTCAGGTAACGTGGAAGAAATCTTCAATCCACTGGGTGTGTCCTTGGGGGAAAGTCTCGAGTCAAGATGCTGTCACCTGATGCTCGACTCCTTCGTCTAGGCCAACTCCTAGCGAAGCCAAGGGGGGTAGTCCGTAAGAAAATAAATCTAAGGCTTAACTAACTAAGCACAACTATGATCTATGAGTTTTATTAAAGCAAGAGCAAGATGCCAACTAAATCTATTCTAGCAGCATATATGACACATAAACGAAATTGCTTATGATAAAGATATATAAAGCACGTAAAGTACTTGCACATGAATGATACAAATTGAAAGTAGATACAAGTGCTTAAATGGAAATGATAAGCAATATATAAAGACCTGTGCCAAATGTAAAGATTGTTGCAAGATGTCAAATATTGCTGAAATGGAAATTGTTGTGTATGCTCTTGACAATTTTTTTTATTAAAATGAGTTGTTAAGTTTGTGGGTTTATTGTGAAGTGGCTATTGTGAGTGCAAGTTCACTTATGAGTGCGAAGTGTGTGGAGTGATAGCAATAAAATAAATCTAATCTAAATGTGGCCCTTTAGAGGTTATCCCTCAATTGGATGCAAATAACTATGCCGAAGGTCCAACTGGAAGATTATCTCCCCGACTTCACACACAAGTTCAATACAAAATCCAATACAAGGAGAAGTGTTGGAGGTCCAACAAGGAGAGATTGAATCTCATTAAAGAGTATCCCCCTGACTTCATACGTAAGTTCGGTGTATTGTCCCAATTGAACAATAGTAACTATCAGATTGTCCTATTTAAAACTAAATCGACACTGACCAGTCCCTATTTTGTATGGAACCCACACCAGAGATCAAGCCGAAGCTCTCAGAGGAGGGGTCAAAAACATATTGAGGGAAGCTGAGGGGATGGTTTATTTCCAACTTTGAAATTGCAGAAAGTAAATTACATAAATTGAAATTTAAACTAGAAATTGAAATCTAATGTAATTGTTTTGCGGTGCTGTGATTGATTTTATTATTAGTTTTATCTTTTAAAGTTAGTATTGCAAATGAGAAGCAAAAATGAGACAACCACACAAGACACCGATCCCCCAGGGGGGATTAAGACTGGGCACTGTGTAGCTCACTGATTTCACTGATCTTGGATACAATCTCTTTTTGGGAAGGCTTGTGATCCTTTATAAAGAGGATCAACAAGTTTTAGAATTTGTTAAGGAAAGAGGATAGGTGCTTCGGGGGTCTCATATGGTCTAAATCCTCAATATTTCGCTAGCATCTCCTCTTGGTTGTCCTCAAACCTGCAAAAAACAGCAAGCATATGATGGCAAAAGATGCCCAAAAACACTTCAAGAGTGTCTTTGAACAGTGTTAGAAAAACCCAGAAAATGCTAAGTCAAAACTACTGAAAACAAACGAAAATTAACTAAGGAAAGCAAGCTAGAAAGCCTGTCTCCTTAGGGTCTTTGGTTTGCTGTTTAAGGACAACAAACTAATGGCACTTGGGTTTCCAAATATGTACTCTAAAGCTCATAAACTTGATCTATCCTCTAGCCTAAAAATTTTACTTGAAAAATAACCAAAAGATTGAACAAGCAAAAGCTATATCTACTTTTAAAATAGAGCTTTTATAAATGAAATGAAGATCTAACTTTATTCCAGCATGCAACAATATTTTGCTTCAAATATATTTTTAAATGGACAAAATAATTACTTTGCATGCAAATCGACAAGTAACCGAAAGAAAACTTTTAATTTTTGTTGAGAAAAAGAGAAAAGAGTGTTGGAAGGAAAGAGATATTGGGCTATGGAGTCCTCTTGGTGGATTGTAGAGGGACTTTGTTCATGTAGAAGGAGGTTGAAGATGATGGGGATTCAAACTAGAATCCTCCACTCCTCCAATCCTAAGGCTCTGCAAACTTAGAAAGATCCTTCAAGATACTTTGTCAAAAATGGGTGCTCCCTACACATGGGATTTAGAAAACATGTTAGTCAAACAAGAACATGAAATCTTGAATCACATATGCTAATAACAACAAAATTTAGAAATGCAAACTAGCTTACTAATTCTTGTTATTGAAGGACAAATTGACAAAATACATACAAGAAATCAAGCCTACAGTTACCTCAACACTTCAAAGGATCATGGAACATCCACACATTTGCACAATACACCAGTATGACCTCCAAAGTATTCTTTATTTCTATTCCAATAAGCTTAGATGCATTGCAACAACATAATCCCAAGTCTCCAAATCTAGTTTACAATGGGAGAGGATGCCTTATTATATAGCTGAAGGGTGAAGATCCCAAAGAGGGGGGCGCACCACATGGAGAGGGAGGGCACACCACTTGTTGAGGAAAGGGTGGACAAGTGTGAGTACAAGGTTTCCACCTCTCTCCAAACTCCATAGGGGTGCCCCATGTGAGCATGAAAGAGAGGAGGAGGGTGCCACCTCTCAAGAG
The DNA here is from genome assembly GCA_010110895.2 of Picea sitchensis. Lineage (NCBI taxonomy): Eukaryota > Viridiplantae > Streptophyta > Pinopsida > Pinales > Pinaceae > Picea > Picea sitchensis. Next base: position 41,221 of record SNQJ01S0139674.1, on the reverse strand, counting down.
GTGGGCAACCCTCCTCAAGAATGCGCCACATCTCCACAAGAGGAGCACACCTCCCAAGGAGAACTCCATCAACTCAAGTCAACATTTACCCAACTCACCCACAACTCCTCGTCAACTGCCAACAAGGCTCAGTGAACTCAAGAGAGGGTGAGTCAACTCAAAACATGTTCCCGACATGTTTTTCAAAAAATAGCATTTGCTGATATTTTGTCTTTTATTGACTTTTTGTGAGTAAAATTGTTTGTTAGTGATTTAAAATCACTATTTTCACTCACAAAGTGGGAACATAGGTAAAGTGGGTATTCTAAGCAATAAAATGAATATCCCCAAGGCATATGATGCCTCCCAATACCACTTTTTTTTTAACTTAAGCATTATTTACAATTAAAATATCATGTTTTTGCGGGAATTTTTTTATTTGCAGAAAACATTAAAAATCCTAAGGGGGACTTAGCGCATTTCCATAAGACTCTAGGAGGATGATTAGCATGGTAATATACATTAGATTCTAGACTTAGACAAAACACACCAAGGTCTAACCATCAATACACACTCCAGCGTTGGAGGTGGTGAGTGAAAAAACTTAGAAATTATAACTCACTTAAAAAATTCAAGCAAGATATAATTAATAAGTAAAAAAAAACACCCTAGACTAATGTACTCATGATTAAGTCCTAGGAGGATAATCCTTTTACAAAGTTCATCATGCTAACTCATCTTATTACAATTTGCCACTGGGGTATGGAAATGTGGTATAGAAGAAGAAGAAGAAAAGGGGCCATAATGGCCGACTGGACTTCTGAACTCTGAATTTTGAACAAGTATTTGTTTAATCTTTGGCGGCTCAACTACAAGTCCATTCTAGTGCAACTTGGTGGGTAACTGATGGGAAAGAGACACAATAGCTGAAAATTACAAACCAAAAGTGCTCTTCTCCTTGCATCCCTATATTGCAAAAATTATGCTAAGAGTATTACATATGTGGAATGCCCAATACTTGAGGATATTACGTCTATCAAGAACCATGTATGGGAAACTTCAATCCATGAGTAGAGAAAGCAATGTATTCATGAGCAAAGTTCTAATGATAACATGACATGAAAGATGGGAGAAGTACACCAACTTCTAACTCCTGAAATACATGTCTAGCTATTTCAACAACAAAGGGAAAAGCAATGAAAAGATATACAAAACATCTTCACCCACAAGCTAGTTGTAGAACCTCCAAGGAACATCCAACAGATTTGTCATCAAGCTCCAAAGAAGAGAAGTCTCCGAAATCCAACCATGCCAAAAGAAGTGAGGGAGTTGCTCTTTAAATAGAGTCTCTAGCTCAACCTCTTACAACAAAAAAAATAAGCATTTCCTTTATTCTAGAAAGTGTTGGAAGTGTACATGCCTCCAAGATGGACCATGCATAAGTGACAATGTAATAAAGGCTTGGCTTCATGCAATGTATCACCAAGTCCCCAAGAGTCCAATCAAACAATGGCTCCATTAAAAACATCTTCAGGTGATACCCCAATGCATGCAACATACCAAAATGAAGGCTTGGATGATTAGATGATGTCGTACCCATAATTGATGACAAGTTTTAAATGTATTCCGCACGTTGTCACAAGAGGGAAAGAAGGGGGTGGATCCATACCATGTCCATGTCCACGTCCACGTCCATGTCCCCTCCATCCAATGCAATGGTCAACATATTTACCACAAGGAAGTGTGGACCCACGACTTTGTAAAGGAGTCTCCTTGCTTCAGCTCATTGGATCAAGTTGTGTGTCGTATGGCACCCATCATTTAAGAGCAGCTTATTCATGTTCGAACCATGTTCCACATGAAATAAACTATCATATGAGGTAAAGAAGGGGGGGCGGGCAGCCCCATTTAATTCACCTTCATCGTGTGGGACGACAACATGGTCAACAACTCACGAAAACAATTTGATGGAGGTAAACGACTATGCAACTATGTGATTTTATGACAAAGGCGGATCCATGTTAAGTCTAACATATTAAAATATAAGGACCATGTGCAGTGCATCATGCCATTCCTCATTGCATGGATTAAGTCTATGGTGGCCCCATGATAATATAATAATATACCCATTGCAATTGAGGGTGGCTCCCTTTATAGTATATGCGATCATGTGGGTGAAAAGGCATAAGTTATCATATGGATAAAGGGGAAGGGGGCTCAATAATGTAACACCTTTACATATGTGCCTAATGCTTGAATATGTGAAAAGGACCCACACATAGTATAATAAGACTTTTGAAACTCAACATGATAAAGCCTACTTACAAAATGATAAATAATATATCCTTCTTGAACATGTGTGCCCTCTTTTGCACACATGGTAAAATAAAGTTTAGGTAACATCGCCATATGAATAGAAGGGACAACTCACTTAGAATAAATTTTTTAATTTGCATTTACCATGGTATATAGTTTCCTCCACATGTGTGCCAATGAATGTATACTCCATAAAGGTTTTGTACCATGATAATAGAAGTTGATATCCCTAGCACATCCACCATAAATCAAAGTTATAATCAAAGGGAACATTGTGTTGCACCCTTACAATACGATCATGAACTAGGATCATACCATGCCACTCTTGATCCTTATTAAGATGTTCCACAAGTGAGTGTTAGGCTAATCGCCATTTTGGCTGCTAGAGAGGGTGCTCTTCTATGCGAGGGTACTTGCACCCTAGGTGAACGTTGCGAGTAGGTTACCATAATTGTTTCTCATACCTTCATTAACTAGCCTTTTGGGACTTGACATCCCCCAAAGGTTTGACTTTCGAAAGGCCATTTCAACAACTGGTGCCTACTGATTGCCCAGATTTTATAGGATTGTGCTCTGTGATACCATATTTTGTCCTTACTTGACTTACCTCTCAAAATTACAATTGGTAGGACTTGATATGTTTACGTGGGGTCCCCCCCTTGGTTTGATCATTCGAAGCATAAAGTGAGTGAGTCATAAAGGTGACAGCTAGTGACCCACTTAATAGTTTCCATAGGCTTTCCCTTGCACTAAAGGTTGGGCTTTTCCTTTAGGGAGTGTCTGAGAGATAACACTAGCCATCCATAGCATCAAAGAGAAAGACAAAAGAGTTTCCTTCAAAGAGTCTTCAAAACATATTTTCAATCAAATTCTAAGGGATTTCTCCCCCAATCCAACCATGAGTACGGATGAGGAAGGGCATCTAATTTTATAGAGTGATGCTCACCTTCCTGTACAATAAAATATTATTATCTCATGTGAGATCCACAAATCTAGCCTATGGAGAAGTAAAATACACTTCCCTCCAACTATGTAGTCTAAAATGCCATAAAATAAAGTGGTCAAGCCACATGTACAATGATTAAGATGAAATGACCACTCAAAGAATGGGACATTTCCTTAAGTGAGGAGGTGCAAAGTCTAGCCTCCAAGGGCTTCTCTAGGGGTGTATCATCAACTAACTTCCACAAATCATCCAAGAAAAGATTTCCAAGTCTTCCCCAATGTGTCCACAAGCTCCATCTACAAGGTGTAACCATCCTCCATGGAATGAGGAATAAATCAATCAATATGCTGCCATGATCTCATATTATGTGAAAATAATATTTTAATCCATAGAAAGTCTACTCTTACATAGGGCACTCCTCCCTAGGGGATTTTTGTGTACTTTAGATAAGATAAGATGAGAGAAGATACTTTTATTGATGTCCAACAAATGACCACAAAAGTAGGTCAATGGGACTTGTTATCCCCCACTTTTAGGAATAACTAAGGAGATTATGTCTCGAGGCCCACAGGTCCTAGACATGGAGTACAGAGAGCCAGATCGACTTGAGCATGGCCCTGGAGGGCCTGTTATCCACCAAGTTGCACTAGGGTGAATTTCTAGCGAGCTGCCAAAGATTGAACATTTTCGTGTTCAAAATTCAGAGTTCAGAAGTTCAGCCGGTCATTAAGACCAACCTTTTTCTCTTTACATTTCCATGAAAAATTGTAATAAGAGATGTTGCATGATGAACTTGTAAAAGGTCTTAGCGACCTTAAGTCCTAAGCGTGAGTTATACTCTGGAGTGTTTTTTCACTTACTAATTATATTTTGCCGTTTTCAGGCAATTTATAATTTATGAGTTTTTTTCACTCAGTTCCTCCAGAGCTGGAGTATATGCCCATGGTTAGGCTTGAGCATGGATCTAAGCCTAGTGTCTAATGTATATTACCATGCTAAACATTCTCCTAGAGTCTTATGGAAATGTACTAAGTCCCCCTTAAGATTTTTTAATTTTTTCAGTTAATTAAAAATTGTCAGGATTCGACAATTTTTAATTAAAAAATAAAGATGTATTAAAAAAGTGGTACTAGAGGACTTAATATGCCATGGGGGGGCTCATTTTTGGACCTAGAGCACCCATATTACCTAACTACCCACTTGGTTGAGTAAAATTAGTGATTTTAATCACTTGAAAATTAATTTTACTCCAAAAATCCAAAAAAGTCGAATAAAATCATAAAAAATCAGCAAGGGCAAAATTTAAGGAAACATGTGGGGACATGTTGGAGATGAAATAAAGCCTCAAAAGGCTATGTGGCAACTAGAAGACAACTATCATTGGTCAAAGCAATAAAGTGGGCATGTGGATAATTGATTTTTGGCATGTGTTCTAAAGGAGGTGCGCCCCTCTTGGAGAGGTGGCGCATTCTAGAGAGGGCAGCCTACCTCTTGAGAGGTGGCGCCCCTCTACTCTTCCATTTGTTGGACATTTGGCATGGATTGGGGCTGTGGGAGAGGTGGCAGCCCATACCTCACCACTTGGCTCCCCTCTCCTCACACTTGGTGCAACCTCCTTGAACACTTGGTGCGCCCTCCTCCTTTTGGCATTTGCCTCTTGTGCTATATATTCAAGCATTCTCTCCCATTGTGAGTTAGTTGGAGTTTGGGGATTGCTGCTTGTAGTTGTACTATTGTAATACTTTTCATTTGGAATAAAGAGACTTTGGAGGTTAAGAAGGTGTGTTATACATGTGTGTGGATGCTTGATGTCAATTTGTGCTTAATTCATGAGGTAATATTTGCCTAATTTTTTCTTTGGATTTGTTATCTTGGCCTTTGAATGGATGCTATCATCTAGTAGGATAGGATTTCTCTAGCTTGCTGTTAATCCTATTGTTCATTTATATTTAGAAACTTTGATGTGTATGCATGTTTTGGTTAACTAACATACTCTTCAAGTTTCTTGTGTAGGTGACACCATTTTTTTAAACAAATTTATTTGCAAGATTTTAAAGCTTACAGGTTCTCATAGCTTGGAGTGGTGATGAAACTTGCTTGTATCTTCACAACTTCAAGGATCTAAAGACCCGGTCCCTCCTTAGCTCATCTAAAGACTCCATTGCCCAAGGGTTCCAAGGCTACAAATTTTCTCCCTTCACTTTTTCTCAAAGAAAATCTAATTTTTTTTTGGTTACTTTGTTGGAAATGCAAGTAGCTTAGATCTATCCTTATTTAAAATTCTGAATATCTAAGTCTACATGCATAAAATAAACTAGATCTAAGTTTGTACTTTCAAGTTTCATCTAATTGATTAGATCTAGCATAGGAAAAGTCTCTCTTTAGCATGCTTTCTTTCAATTTTTTTATAAGTTAAAGGGTAGTTCTTTTCTTAAAGCTTTTAATTCCATATTTGGCAATTAGAGTGCCTTTATATTGCTATTTTAAAACAACAGAAAAAGACCCTAAGGAGACAAGCTCTTTAACTTGCTCTTCTTAGTTCATTCTTGCTCATTTTATGCTAGTTTACTTAGTCAATTTTGGGGCTTTCCTACTAATAACCCTGTTATCACACAATTTGTAGTTTAGGTCATAGTCTAAGGGATAAAGATCAAACTGGCGTAACAAGAACCTTCCCCACCCAATGTCACCTCGATGGGGAGGTTCTTTCTGTTTAGGGAGGTTAGCTCTGGGGAGACGTCCCCGGTAACCTGGGGTTTGAAGAGGCAGAAGATACAAGGTCAAGTTTTGGAGTTCCCTCCTCACAAGTTACCACCAATGTCAAACAATCCGGCTAATCAACCAATAAAAGAAGTGTATGCCCTATTGAAAACACCTGCTCGGAACAAGACAACGACAACATAATATATATATATATATATATATATTTGCAGGCTATAACTCAAAGGGTTAGTACTTCAATGACTATC
>SNQJ01S0139674.1:2741-20430 GCA_010110895.2 Picea sitchensis | reverse complement strand
CAGTCATTTTCAGAAGTATGCAAAGTGTTTGACGAAAGTCCAACACCAAAACTAGAAGAGTTTTTCCAATTTTTGCAACTTAGAATATTTCACTCATCATGGTGAAGACCCTCTTCTCCTCAAAACGTCCATGTGTCAAATGAGGGGCACCTCACCACCATGCCCTAGCCCCCAAGCGTGACGTCAAACTAAAAAATAGGATGTTTTGCCCCTCCTGGGAAAATCGTTTGACAAGTGAGGGATGGGCTATGTCGTCCAAGTCATCATCAAGGCCTTCCAAGTCTGATCTCTCTCATCCGACATGCGGGCCCTTGACATCCAACCTGTGGGCTTGTAGCCCCATGGAAGCCCAAGCTAGTCTTGTTCTCCCAAAATTGTCCACCAACTAGGTCCTGCAAAGACAATGAGCACACCCTCCAGGGATCTCAAGTCATAACATCATGATAAGTGAATCCAATCAATAAATAATCCATCTAAGCATGTGCATCAAAGATCACTATATCAAACAATTAACTGCTCAAAGACACTATGCGACTTGTCAAGCTTGAATTTGGGAGGGTTGACGAGGTGTCTTATTGGGTAGATCTTGCCCTAGGTCAAGGAGAGTGTGCAAGAGATCCCTCTCTAAGCCATGTAAAGTGGATGAAGTGGTTGGGGTCAACTCAATGGGCATAGGGCTCATGACATACAAGGGGTCGTAGTGTCTCATTCATGGGTGCCTTTGTAGAGGCTGTGTGGTACCTTCATCTGCAATGCATTTTTTCCAAGCGCATAAATTGCCTTTTATCTTTATTTCTTTGTATTTTCTTTCATAATAGCATAAGGAGAGATTGAAGACCACTGCCCTGGCGTGGTGACCAGATGATGGCAATGTCATCCACAAACACCTAGTGGAAATGAGAAGGCCGGCTCGTGATGAGACCCCCTTTCTCTCAATCATGCAATTGAGAGCCATTGCCCTGGTTTGGTGACCAGATGATGACAATGTCATACCACTAGATATTCATGGATGTGATAGGTCAGCTCGTGATGAGACCTCCTATCCTTCAACTAACCTTTTAAGCATTCTTTATTATATTGTGGGTCCCTTTTACTCAAAGATAAGTGTTTTATTGCTTTCTTGGGTGATCCCTGGGTGAAGCATCTTGAAGGTTTTTTACAAGGCTTTTAGTTTTTACCCAACATCAACCCCTCTGGGCCTTCAATCCCTTCTTCCCATAGAATGAGGGACAACCCCTTCTTGGGTCAATACACCTTAAAATCCCAAGAGATAAGGAAATGGAGGGGAATAATGATGGAAAGTGGTAAGTATGGTAGGGAACGGTACGATGGCTCATTAAGGGAGTTCCTAGTAACAAACCCATTCCCAAAGAAGACCACATACTAGGGCATAATGTCAACCACCAAGGTGAAGCAGGGCAAAAGGCATAATGTCCAAGCATATATCATGAAATCTAGAGCAATCTAAGATACAACATAATCAAATGGCTTGAATATTGAAATGATGCTCAACATAATATTGACTTGTACCTCATGGAGCAAGGCCCACTGCCTTTCGGAAGCCAGCTGATGTGGTGGATGCCATCTGCAAACCTGTGACCATCTGTGGTGGTGAGTGGGTTTTGCAAAAATGTACTGCTGGTCATGTAGTCTCTCGACACTCCATATCTGCAACCTGAGGGCCTCGAGACATAATCTCCTTAGTTATCCACAAAATGGGGATAATAGGTCCCTTTTAGCGTTTAGAGAGGGAAAATGATATTTTATTCCATGAAAAGTGTCCTCCCACCTAGTGTGCACCTCCCTAGGGATTTCTTAGGTACTTTAGGGCATGTTTAAACCTAGAGCTCTTCTTAGAGAGCTCTCCAAACCCTAGCAGTCCTCTTTTAGAGTGAATGTTATGTTACATTTGGCCCTCCATTGGCTTACAACTCCAAGTTAGACTTGGGACCTCTTTTACCTTTGCATAGGTACACTTGCTACTTTTGATCTTTCTAATTCTTTAGAGTATGCATTCATTCTTTGTTTAGGGGCTTGGGCCATGTCAACCATGCCGTGTGTCATTCCTCATGCAAAGAACTCTCCTCCAAATATGTAGAACACGTCTCGAACAAAATGTCCTTGCCCCAAATGTTTCAAGGGTGAAACTTGCCTCCAAATATGTGGAATACGCCATGAATAATGTGTAATGTCCCATAAAGTCACTTTAATGTGCTTTAAATGCCTTTTTACACAAAACGTTCCTCTTGCAATGGGTAGATTCATGATCAAGCAACCAAAATGCTCCTTAGTGGAATGCTACATGGCCTCATCCAAGCTAGGGCGTTTCTCTTCTAGCCTCTTTCCTTGCCACTTGTCATGCTCCAAGCATCCTCCAAGAGAAGGCATTTGCTCTTCTTGCCATCTCTCATGCTCTAGACCTCCCATGTATTTGACTGTATTTGACCCTTGCTTTGCCATAAATCATGCTTTGGACCCCTAATATGGTAGGGCGTTCCTGTTCTAGGCTCCCTTCTTGCTCATATGAATCACCAATGCGGTCTTGGGCCCTAGGTTCACCCTAGTGACGAAGATTTCCATCAATGATGCAAAAAATGTAATGTAAGCCATGTAACCTTCCCTGAATTGTGGCATTTGTGTGAAAATGGATTCCCCTGGTGCAATGTACCTTTGAAACATCCTCCAACAAGTGAACCATACTCCTCCATAGCTAGAAGTTGGATGATGAATGGTTCTCGGGCAAGATAGAACAAAAGGGGCACAACCTCCAAGCCTTTCCTTGCAAACTATTACTCTCATTGAACTCCAAGGATCTCTTACTGTGCTGGTGAGAGAAGAAAGCCTATGAAAATGCAAAATGAGCCTTGCGTTTTCAGAGGGTAGCAGAATGATTATTATGATGTTGTATGCTTTGGTTTATACTTTTTAGAAAATTGCTTTAAAATTTAAAGTTCAAAGCTATTATTGCTAAATTAATAACAAGGGTTCCAAAGAGTGGCGTGTAGAAACTTGTGATTACAGACTTATTGTTTAATTGATCAATTAGATGTTGTGGTACAACTGAATATAATTAGATTTAACAAGGCTTTGATTCACATGTTTGCTTAAAATCAATTATACTTTTTAATCTTTTGGGATTGCTTTAACTTCTCAAGTTCCAAATTTTATTGGTTAATAATAATTTGAAAAATATTTTGGACTTAAACCCTTTGAAAGGATTAGCTTTGCCTTGTAATTTGAGAGTTCCAGCTACCTCTCATTTATTTACCTCTATTTCTCCCTAAGGCTTGCTTCCTTATGGTGGCATATCTATGAGTATCTTGAATAAGAAGGTAGAGATATTTCACTTGTTCAATGTATCTCAGTAACAGAGACAATATCTTTATCTGGAATGGCATCCTCTAAAAAATTGTGAAAAGAATAGGAAAACGTTGCATTTCAAATTGAGATTGTAATATAATCTTTAGTACATAACTTCATTTTTTTGGCATCATGCAAAAGTAGTAGGTGCACTTGCTTTATTTCTTTGCTTCCACTTTATACCACTATTTACTGACATTGCCGTCTAGTTAAATCCTCATCTAGATAAAATTTCTCCACAATGATAAAACACTTTTCTTTAAAGACAACTAGCCTATCCTTTGTATTATAAAACTAGATGATAAGAGAGTTATCCAGAGTAAACCCTGCAGTTACATAGAAGTTATGCTTAAAGTCACAATTATTAAATTAGCTGTTAAGTGATAGCTACCCCACTGTTGGATGTGCAATTGTCATGTATAACAAACTATGGTATGAGAAATTGTGCCTTCAGGAACATGCTATACACCTTTCCCGAAGCTTCCACACAGAGCTCTAGTGCTCAATGTCACACAGTTCTAGCACATTACTTGATATTTACCATAATGATGCCTTGCATGTGACTTTATCCGTTCACCATATAGAGCAAGGGCTTTGGCACACGACTTTAACTTGGTACCTCAGAGTTTATTTCCAATAAGCAATAAATAGTTTTGTAAAGAAAATAACTTTTTCCTTTGTAGTTTTGATTCTTTTGTTCAAAATTCATACTCTTTTCAAAACGCCTGTTCATCTAAATAATATTTATGATGGATTTATTGATGACAAAAGAGGAATTGCGACAAACAATTAAATATGAGTTACTATTAGGGAAGAATTAATCTATCAGGTGAAAAGTATCAATCAAAAGTTTGATTCTGATGCTTTCTCTGGTTGGATAGTTTAGTGGACTTTGTCCAAATATGTCTTATATTTGTACTTTATCTTTATGTATTCTATATTTTGCCTCTAATAGGTGACTTGGTCAAAATGATCATCATCTAACTTTGTATTTTATATTTGTACATCTCGTAAACTTATTCAAAGAAGATAAGTCTCCACCGTTTTTGTACTTCTATATATCTACTACAATGTAGAGTGTACAACATGTATGGTTGTGATAATCGCCTTTGTACTTACATTCTTCCTTTCCCTTGTTTGTGAGAATTTTCTTTGTTCTTAATTATTGCTCATATAGATTGGTATTAGAGCCTAAAGATTAGGGTTTTCTGGAGTTTTGCAATTCCAGCTTCCTTGGGATCTCTCCTCGTTGGAATTTTCCTTGAGCTCACATGTCCAAATTGTTTGAGTGATCTATGACTGTTTGACATTCCCTTCTCTCATTTTCAGTTCTCAAAACACAACTAACTCCTTGATATTTGAACTTCTCCATCCATTTTCTACTTTTCCTGCAGATTATCTGTGTTTTCAGTATTCCTGTCTTTGTGACCCGCAGTACTGTGAGTTAGCCACACTATTGTGAGTATCTGTAGCCACCATGGTACTACAAATTTAATCTGCAATATCACCAACACTTTAGTTTTATGCCACAATGGTCCTTACTATTGAATCTTGATATAGTGCTATCTTCCTATGAATGTGTATCCATTCCCCTAGTTAACATTAAGGATGATGTTATATAGGTATAAAGATAGGAATAATAAGATATAATAAATAACACCCTAATATGAATAAAGATTAATAAATAATTATAAAACATAGTATGGAAAAGATATAACTATTCATAAATGCACCAAAAGGCACCCCTAGGGTTATATTTATAATTGGGGTTCCGATCAATGTAACATCATATACATATATTATTCCAATTGGAAAATCAATTATAAAGTTGCAATTATGCACAGCATTGGTATCGGAGCCTCTGATCTGGCCATTGGGTCAAGCTTCCCTCTTCCTTTTCCAGCTGCTGAATAGTCTCTATACTTTCATACTGTACAGCTGCAATCATTCGTTGATCGTACGCTGACACGTCTCATACAGTTTCCATACAGATGCCATCCTCTTCGGTATGCTCCGTGATTTCTACCATACAACTGCAATATTCTTCCATACACCTGCCCAATGATTCCATACAACCACACGCAACTGTACAATTCCCCAAATCTGTATAGATTTGCAGGAAATCAACCAGTGGGATTGGCGATTAATTAATTAATTGGAAGACATTGGATTCATTAATGCATAAAAGGATGGAAACCAATGATGAGGTGTAACAAACATAAATATATAAATATATAGATATAAATAAATAATCATTAAATAATAATAATTAATACATCATAATGAAGAGACATGTCTTATCCAAAAGACATGTCTATTAATGAAAGGGCACCCTTGCGTGGGTATATATGGCCTTCATTGTCATTGTAATCAATCATCTCATTCTTATACATTTTATTCAATATAATATTGTTTCATCCTAAATGGATTACCTTATTCTATCCTACTTAAATTGGATATTCTTATAATTGTCAAGCAAGTTTTTTGTCACAGTGGTATCAGAGCCTCATTCTGATCTTGGCAATTGGCCTCACCTATTCAGACTTTGTCTAATTTGGCTTTTAGCCAAATCCCATTCTATCAGAGTTTCTCTGATTGTTCTAGTTATTGACCACAACAGGCCTTTGGCCATTTAACCAAAAAGTGACATGCAATATAAAAGTTTATGAATTGTAAGAAAAGAAATGAGATTAATCTAATTAGATTTACCTCACTCTATTGTATGACAACATACTTTCAAAGCCTTTGCAATAGATATACAAAATTGAAGCACAAAGTACAGATTACCTCACAACCATAGCATAAGATTCAAGCATCCACACATAGCATCAACACAAATGGACCTCCAAAGTCTTTCTTTTATTCAATCTTGAAAATGAAGAATACAATATAGCTCTTACAATCAACAATTCTTTACCCAATCTCCAACTCTAGCAAAGAACCTTTGACTAGAATAGATTATTCCAGAAGCAAGAGAAAACCTAAATAGATGTGTGAAAACCCTGGAAGACAAGTCGGCTTAGCAGAATAAGTAATATTGAAGTATTATATGCAGAAAAGGACAGGTCAACCTTGCTTGAAGAGACACCTGTTCACCTGGCCAGATTAGTATAAATAGAAGGTGCTTTGGCTCATTCGGAAAAACACACACTCACTCAGTTGGTGTGCATATCTTAGAAGTGCAGTAGCAAAAGAAGTAGTGCGCAAGTCTGGAAGGGGAGCAACAATAGTTGTAGTGGTGCAACACACTCTTGTTCAACCTTTTTGGTACTCTTACTTGTGCGCTACCTTAGAGAAGGTGCGTTCTCTTGGTTTATCTGTTGGTTCTAGTGTAGCTTTTCAGAATCATTCTATCTAGCAAAGGTTAAGGTGCTTGGGTGTGGCTTTGTGCCTATGGTTGGGTGGTGTAGCATTGTCTATGGTAAATGAGCACAATATTCTAACATGTTATGGGCCCACACCACCTTCGGAACAATCTAACCACTGGAAGGTAGATCCACAACTCTTTGTCAAGCTCGTTGTAACACAATTGCAGTTGCAACTAGGGTTTCTGATTTTGCAACAACAACAAACCCTAACTTGATTGTTCGAACACTTTAAGTGAAGCGTTTGGTATAATTATTGGATATCTAGTGCACCCTAACCCGACGCATCTCCTGGTGCCCTCAACCATAAAAAATGTCAAAGTTGAATTTTTGGGTCAAAGTCAAGGTTTGACTAGTCAACATCAAAACATTGGTCAAGGTCAAAGTCAAAGACAACGATGCCTTCCTTTACATTTCATATGATATATCTTTGTGGGATTCATTTGGTATAATATTGAAGTAAATCTTTGTACTTATTAACTAAATCATAAATCATAAATAAGATTTGCTTAGGCTCTCCTTGTAATCAATCATATATCAAAAGGATACCCCCCTTGGCCTCTTGAGAGCCTACCAAAAGTGAAGGTGAAGTTATATTGAGGTGATAGTGATACAACTCCCATTTGTTACCTCAAGGTGGCATCCACAGATTGGGCGTTTCCACTTAGATGCTAGTTTAGGCGGTAACAATCACATTTGTTATTGTATAGCCTATTATTATGATGGTTGTGAGAACATTGTTTAAAGGCATTTGTACACATAATGAGGCATCATTAGCCTTGTGAGATCTCAAACATCTTACATTATTATCTTATTATTCTTATGTAACTCACTAAATGTTAAAAGTGAGTTTATTCCATATTCATCATGGGTTTATTCTTGCATCTTTGAAACCTACATAAGAGAGGCCTTGGAGGCTCAATATGAGTGTGGAGAGATTGTATGGATCCTATTTGAACTCCATATTTGAACTCCCATTTGAAGGCCAAGTTTCGTGTATGTTTCCCCATCTTGGGGTTTTATCATGTAAATCTTCTTGTTCTCTCTCTTGGTTGTTATCAGATGCTTTCTGTTGCCGTTCTTATACACACCTATTAACGGGAAGAACTCTCCAACCCACTTGGTGTGTCCTTGGAGGCACAAGCCTAAGTCCAAACCCACTGTCACCTCGATATGGACTTCTTCCGCTAGGGAAGCCAAGGGGGGTAGACCCTATTTAACTATGTTAAGGTTGAAATAATGATCTAGGAGTTAGTTTTGTTTTTACTTGAGGATGCCCAACCCAATGACAAGCAAACAATGCAAATGCAACTTTTAAATGACAAGCAAACCTTTTTCTTTACAATACAATAAACAGATCAATGCCTAAAGTATACCCAAAGATTACTTACACAATTACAAAATATATCTACAAAATGAAATACAACATGAACTACTTACACAATGAATTAAACAATGAAATGACTTAGCTTTAGATGATTATATCCAAATGAATAAAGAATACCATTAATCCAATAAACAATGATACATTAATACATGCAAATATTCACAATGAAAGAGATAGCTTGAAATTGAAAATGCTTAGAAAGTTAAAATGCATGGAAAGTAAATTGCTTTGAAAGTAAAATTACACCACTTGAAAAGAAAGATAACTAAAATTGAAAGTGCAAGTGTTGTGAATGTAGTGTGTAGGTTGATTTTAATAAATTTTAAGTCTCTTGAATTAGGGGGAATTAAGGTGTGATAGATACAAGCCTATAATATGTGACTACCCCAAATCCCTATCCCTTCAACCAAAAGGAAATGTTGGGTGCTCAAGAAGGACAAACAAGGTCCTTCCCTAACTCCACAGGTCAGACCCAGAATGCTTGGGCTCTCAACAAGAGAGACACGTAGTGCCGTGAAGCCGTCCCCGACTTCAACCTCAAGTAGCCTCCCAGGTCACCCTATTTTGGTGGTTGGAATAATCAGTGGATTGAGTGCCTAATTATACTAGCCACACGGTCCTTTTTCCCTTTCTTAGTTACCCAAGGTCCACCGAAGTGGCAAGGGGAGGGAATACAGGGCAGAAGGCAGGGCGCAAGTTAAATTACTTTCAAAGCAAATAAACTAACCTAGCCTCACGATATTGCAAGGCTGGCAGAGCCAAACAGAATGCAAGGTGTGGGCGAAAATTTACAAATTAAATTACTTGAAATGAAATATAACAATTGCTTAGCCACACAACTTTGCCTTGAGGACAAAGGTGGGCAAAATAAATAAATTAGATAGCTTTGCAACCCCACACTATGGTACAAGATGGAGGACAAGCCTGTCGTTTTTGGCCAAGGTGGGTAAAAATAAAACTAAAGAAGAAAATAAACTTAGATCCTAGCCTTCACGATATTGCATGGATGACTTAACCAATCAATTTGCAAGGTGTGGGAAAACAAGAAGATTATTTACACATTACAGAAAATAAATTTTAGGTAGAAAGAATGCAAGCCCAAGAGACTCTCTTAGGCTGCTTACAATGCTTAGAAAATTAAGAGAAAGAAGAGGGTTTGGCACCACCACTCTAGGATGTTTCCTTGAGTGTTTTTGGAGTCAAATATGTAGAAATCCTCTTCAGAACTTGCAATAAACCTGCAAAAACAACAAGCTATTATTGCTGGAAATTGTTAAAAGATGATTTAGGCAAGTGATTTTATGAAAATATAATATTCAGAAATTTTAAAATAAAAAATATGAACATAAAAGTAAATATTAGATTGTAGATTTTAGATAAAAGAAAGCTAAAGACTTATAAATATGTGGCTGAAAATAGAAAAAGAAAATTATAAAAGCTTGAAATGGCTTGAAAAGTAGATTTCCAGATCTGAAATCAACCTCCAAAAACCCTTGACAACCTGCAGATTTTGCAAACCCTTGCTACAAGACACACAAGACACACAAGAAGGTGAGAATGTTCTATAAATTTGCAAAACACTTTCCAAATAAAGTAGGAACAACATGTTACCATCCTTATACACACCTACTAACGTGGAGAAGTCTCCAACCCACTTAGTGTGTCCTTGGAGGCACAAGCCTAAGTCCAAACCCACTTTCACCTCGATATGGACTTCTTCCGTCTAGGCTCACTCCTAGAGAAGCCAAGGGGGGTAGATCCTATTTATCTATGTTAAACTTGAATTAAAGATCTAGCAGTTAATTTGGTTTTTGAATCAAGGATGCCCAACCAAATGATAATCAAACAATGCAAATGCAACTTTTAAATCACAAACAAACCTTTTTCTTTACAATACAATAAACAGACCAGTGCCTAAAAATTACCCAAAATTGAGTTAATGAGATATACAACAAGAATACAATTATACAATAATGAAACAATGTTATGAGATATCCACCATAAGTATGAGAAGTAACTTTACACTTAGACCAATTATGTTCAAATAAAGAAAGAATATATAAAATAAAGAATGCTTTGAACAAATATTCACATGAAAAGAAAAAATACTTGAAAGTAAAGTGCTTGAAAAAGTAACTTGCTCAAAAGTAAATATTCACAAAAGAATTTGCTTCAAAGTAAATTGCTTGAAAAAGTAACTTGCTCAAAGGTAAATATTGTGAAGAGTGTTTAGGTTGATTTTAACAAATTTAAAAACTCTTTTAAATTAGAGTGTGAAAGATTCAAGCCTAAACTATGTGACTACCCCTAATTCTTATTCCCTCAACCAAAAGGAAGTGTTGGGTGCTCAAGAAGAAGGACAAACAAGGTCCTTCCCTAGCTCCACAGGTCAAATCCGGAATGCTTGGGCGTTCAAGCAAAGAGGACACGTAGTGCCGTGAAGCTGTCCCCGACTTCAACCCCTTGTAGCCTCCCAAGTCACCCTTTTTGTTGGTAAAGACAATAGTAATTGGGTGCTTAATTAAACTAGCCTCTCAATCCTTTCCCTTTCTTACTTTTCCAAATACACAAAGTGGCAAGGGAAATAAATACGGGGTATAGGCAGGGCACAAATTTGATTACTTTTTCAACAAGTTAAATTAAGTAGCCTTCACAATATTGCATGGATGACAAAGCCAAATCACTATGCAAGGTGTGGGCGAAAAATGAATGAATTAAACAACTTGAAAATAAATTTTAAAGCTTAAGCAACATCACACTATGGCACAAGATGGAGGACAAGCCTACCGTTTTTGGCTAAAGTGGGTAAAAATAAAACTAAAACATAAAATAAACTAAGATCCTAGCCTTCACGATATTGCATGGATGGCTTAACCAATCACTTTGCAAGGTGTGGGCAAACAAAAAGATAATTTATACTTTACAGAAAACAAATTTTAGGTAGAGAGAATGCAAGCTCAAGAGACTCTCTTGGGCTTTTTACAATGCATAGAAAATTGAGATAAAGAAGAGGGTTTGGCACCACCACTCTAGGATGCTTCCTTGAGAGTTTTGGGGGCCAAATATGCAGAAATCCTCTTCAGAACCTGCAATAAACCTGCAAAAACAACAAGCTATTCTTGTTGGAAATTGCTAAAAGATAATTTAGATAAGAGATTTTATGAAAATATAATATTCAGAAAATTTAAAATAAAAAAATCTGAACATAAAAGTAGATATTAGATTGCATATTTTAGATAAAAGAAATCTAAAAACTGATAGATATGTGGCAAAAAATAGAAACAAAAAATTATAGAAGTTTGAAATGGCTTGAAAAGTGGATTTTTAGATCTGAAATCCACCTCCAAAACCTTGCTACAAAAAACATAAGAAGGTGAGAATGTTCTATAAATTTGCAAAATAATTTCCAAATAAAATAGGAACAACCCACAAAAATTAGTGATAATACTACAACTAATCTATCCCAAGCAAAATACTTTGCTTAAGTCTCCAAGTGTCAAAATGTAAAATAAGGAAATGCAATAGAAAATGGCAACAATATTACCTCATAGATCCACAACATAATGGCTCCTAGAATACTCTAAAAAACACAAGATATCCTCCAAAGCTTCTATTTTATTAAAAAAAAAAATATATTCTCAATGATACCCAAAATCATGAGATTGAATGAGAGAGAAATGGGAGAGATTTTGGCATAGTAGAGTTGCTATGAGAGTATATTGAGAAATGATGAGGGGTAGGGATTCTTTTGTACTTGGGAGAGAGGAGAAACCCCTCTTGGATGAGCTCCAAGTGTCACACATCCAAAATAGATGGACAAAGTCAAGGAAGAGACACTTTTAGGGTTTTGGTAGTGAGTTAGGGTTTGAGAGCTAACATGTAAAGGGAAAAAACACCTTTTTACTTGTCAAACATGAGGTTAGGCTATAGGAAGGGCGAAATTAGGGTTTTGACACTTTTTCCACTTGAATTTTTTATTTTCCTAAGTTCAAGAGGAAGGGGGGAAACACTTTTTAGTAGGGAGACATGACTTTAGGTTGTTGGTTTAGCATGGGGGGGTGTTTTTAAGTGGAAAATCATTTTTTCAACTTAGGAAATACATTAGGAATCATTTCCCCACTCTCTCTCATGACTTTAGACATTTTTACAATTTTTGCCTTTTTTAATTTAGCCAATTATTTGCTGACTTTTGACTGACTTGGACTCCTCATGGACAATGACCTAGCAAAACTTGTCCAATCGAGCTGAAACTTGGTCCAAGGGTGTAGGGGGTCATCTGCCATTTGATTTGAGTACTCACACCCCTATACAAAATACACAAGGACCACATTTTTACATTTTACATAAAAAATAATTAAAATTTGCAATTAATGGACAAATTTTATAATTAAAAAAAACCTATCAAAACTTAACGAAATTCTGCAAGACTCTAGTAGATGTCTAGCATGGTCATTTACAACATTCCTAAACCTTAGTCACCCCTTGGGCTCGATCATTAGAACGCCTTTCACCACTTTGGAGGATTTTGTGAGTGAAAAACTTAAGGATAATTAAAATTCCTGGTAGGCAAGATTAATTACCCGAGGAAAAAAAAACACTCGATGAAAGGACTTCTCTAATGATAAAGTCCTAGGCAACTAACTAAAAATTGACTCATGCTGACCTATTACATTATTATCCCACGCAGGGGAGTGAACATTCCGAGTACATAGAAAGACGTGCTGGGAGCCAAATTTGCCCTGCTGAGCCATAACTCTTCAAAATATGTTTTACCAAAAGGTACATAGCTTTATAGTACATGACGTTGACACCTAGTCGAAATAGGTGGTCAACACAACCCATAAAAATTAGTGATAATACTACCACGAATCTATCCCAAGCAAAATACTTTGCTTGGGTCTCCAAGTGTAAAAATATAAAATAAAAAAATGCAATAGAAAATAGCAGCAATATTACCTCATAGATCCACAACACAATGGCTCTTAGAATACTCTAAGAAACACAAGATATCCTCCAAAGCTTCTATTATTTCATTACCAAAGAAGAACTTGCCAAATGGCACCAATAATCATGAGAGAAAGGGGAGAGAATGAGGAAGAGATGGGAAATATTTTGGCATAATAGACTTGCACTGAGAAAAGATTCAGAAATGAGGAGGGGTAGGTATTCTTTTATACTTGGGAGAGAGGAGAAACCCCTCTTGGATGAATTACAAGTGTCACACATCCAAGAGAGATAGACAAAGTCAAGGAAGAGACACTTTTAGGGTTTTGGTAGTGAGTTAGGGTTTGAGATGTGAAGGGGGAAAACACCTTTTGACTTGTAAAACATGAGGTTAGACTCCAGGGGGGTGAAATAAGGGTTTTAGGCATTTTTTCACTTTAATTTTTTATTTTCCCTAAGTTCAAGAGGAAGGGGGGTGCACTTTTCACTAGGGTGACCCACTTTTGGTTGTTGGCTTGGCATGGGGGGGTATTTTAAGTGGAAAATCACTTTTCCAACTTAGGAAATATATCAGAAATCATTTACCCACTTTCTCTCATGACTTTAGACATTTTTACAATTTTTGGCTTTTTTAATTTAGCCAATTTATTTGCTGACTTTTGACTGATTTGGACTCCTCGTGGACAGTGACCTAGAAAAACTTGTCCAGTTGAGCTGAAACTTGGTCCAAGGGTGTAGGGGGTTATCTACCATTTGATTGGAGTACTCACACCTCTATACAAAATCCACAAGGACCAAATTTTTACATTTTACATCAAAAATAATTAAAATTTCCAATTAATGGAAAATTTTAATAATTAAAAATTCCAATTAATAGAAAATTTTAATAATTAAAAAAAAACTATCAAAACTTAATGGAATTCCGCAAAACTCTAGAAGATGTCTAGCATGGTCATTTACAACATTCCTAGACCTTAGTCACCCCTTGAGCTCGATCATTAGAACACCCTTCACCACTTTGGAGGATTATTGTGAGTGAAAAACTCAAGGATAATTAAAATGCCCTGTTAGGCCAGATTAATTACCCGAGGAAAAAAAAACACTCGATGAAAGGACTTCCCTAATGATAAATTCCTAGGCAACTAACTAAAAATATGACTCATTCTGACCTATTACATTATTATCCCACACAAGGGAGCGGACATTTTGAGTACATAGAAAGACGTGCCAGGGGAAAAATTGCCATGTTGAGCCAAAAGTCTTCAACTTGTAGTACCACAAGGTACATAGCTTCATGGTACATGACGTTGACCCCTAGTCGAAATAGGTGGTCAACACTTTCCGTAGGAGATAAGATAGGGATAGATCTTGGTGTTATGTTAAATTTATGCATATTTACATGCTTTAGTTGTGCACCTAAGAATTTCTCACTCCTAATCATGACGTCCTAAAACAACCCCCTCACACAACTTATTTATTTCGACCACATATTGTAAAATTTTAGTAACAACGCTAGTTATCCAAAAAGCAGTACATGTACTTAACAACAAAAGATTGGGCCAACAGAGAGTGGAAGTTCATGTTGTGAGGGTTCACAAGGCTTATCTCATGGGCCTATAGGACACTTGTGTTATCTTTGATGTCCTGGAAGGATTGATGGATAGATGCATGGCCAATTCCATTCTTACACATAGAGACACATAGATACTATAGTATAATGTCATGTAATTGACATGTTATACAGGTCCTTCTAGCAATTCACAATAGAATGTGTTTTTCATAATGTACCGATTGCAACTTCTATACCTCTGATCTGGAACCAATTTTTTAAATGGAAAATGTTGCTTAATATTTATTCCTAGGAAATGTACCACCTCTTAAAAACATCTACTCAATGACTCCTATGATAGAATCTCTAAATTCTAAATTTTTTGACTAAACATTTAGAGATAGCTGCACCATGTTGTAGAGTTTCTATATGCATTTTTTGTAGATGGAATTTTTGTGGGGATAAGTAACTTCTAACAAGAGAGATGACAATGAATGCCTTAGAAGTGGCACATGGGTATTAAGAATGAAATGTGGGACCCTATGGATGGATATACAAATCATAGATGTACAAAAATAGAGTGATGTGTGTATAACCATGCCTAGTATTTCGTTAAACTTAATTGCCATTGTCGCTCTTGAGGAAACTAGGTGAAAACATTGTAATGTGTGTGCCTTTATTTCCCAAATCGTACGTGTTTCCGCCTTTCTACACACCTGGGAAATGTGGAATAAATATTCAATCCACTCGGTGTGTCCTTGGGGGCAAGTTAGAGTTAAGGTGATGTCACCTAATCCTCAACTCCTTCGTCTAGGCCAACTCCTAGCAAAGCCAAGGGGGCTAGTCCCTAATAAAATATTCTAAGGCTTAAATTGAAATCTAAGCAACTAGTATTCTAGGAGTTTATTGTATTAACCAACATATAAAGCAAATCTATTCTAAAGCATATATAGATCAATCGACCATCACAAGATACATAAAAGATACTTGCATAAAAAGGAGACTTGAGACAATAATAGATGCAAGTAAATTAATTAATGCTTCAAAGTAAATGTCTGAAAGTAAAGTGCTTGAAGCAAATGGCTTTGT
This sequence comes from Picea sitchensis, assembly GCA_010110895.2. Classification (NCBI taxonomy): domain Eukaryota; kingdom Viridiplantae; phylum Streptophyta; class Pinopsida; order Pinales; family Pinaceae; genus Picea; species Picea sitchensis. The sequence continues at coordinate 4,736 of SNQJ01S0139674.1, read as the reverse complement.
AAATGTAGAATTGAGACCAGTGCCTTAAAAGTATCGTGGGCAATGCAGATCACGTACTTTATTAGATTTATTGATGGTAGGTTAATGAGATAAATTTTATTGCAAGAAAATAAAGTGTTTAAACTAATCTAGATTTGGCCCTTCAGAAAATGTCCCTAAAGTGGAGGTTGATCTCGCCGAATATCCAACAGGGAGGTCCCTCTGATTTTGCACACAAGCCCAAGAGAATGTGGGAGATCCGACAGGGAGAACCTGGATCTCAAAGTTCCCGCCAGATATCTTAGACAAACTCTCTTACGTTTCCATTAAAGAAAAGTTTCTTAAGGATTTCCCTATTAATCTATCACCATTGACCAACCCAACGTGTATGAAACTTACTCCCAGAAGATCGAGACAAGCTCGCAACTAGAAGGGTTAGTAACATCACTGGGAGCTGAGGGAAGTTGTTTATTTAAACAAGAAAGAAAATTGTTGAAAGGAAATCTAAACTAGCAATTAAAGTATTAATTTCCAAATTGAAATCTAATCTATGTGATGATTTATTTTAACCTTATTGTTTATGTGAGATTGTAGTGCTTTGTGATGAATTAAAAGATTAATTTTAGCTTATCCTTAGTTGTGAAAATTGAATCTAAGCTAAAATTGCAGAAAATGAAACAATCACCAAAACACCGTTCCCCATAGGGGGGATGAAGAGTGGGAGCTTGTAGCCCCACTAATTTTATTAATGAAATTAAACAACTCTTTATTGGAGTGACTTGTGACCATTCATTAGGGGGATTACAAGTCTTTACAATGTTTTACAAGTGTTTGTTGAAGAAAATGGGTGCTGTCGGGGGTCCCAGATACTCCAAATCCGCCCGAAATGGACATAATTTCCTCTTATCTGTTTACAAACCTGCACAAAACAACAAACAAAGAAAGACAAAAGATGGCCAAAAACACTTTGGAAGTGTCTTTGGTTATTAGTAGGAAAGCCCCAAAATGACTAAGTAAATCTAGTGTAAATTGAGCAAGAATGAACTAAGAAGAGCAAGCTAAAAAACTTGTCTCCTTAGGGTCTTTGTTTGCTGTTTTAAAACAACAATATAAAGGCACTCTAATTTCCAAATATGGAATTAAAAGATCTTTGAAAAGAACTACCTTTTAACCTCTAAAATTTTTGAAAGAAAAAACATGCTAAAATGAGACTATTCCTATGCTAGATCTAAGCATTAGATGAAACTTGAAATTACAAACTTAGATCTAGTTTATCTTATGCATACAAGATTAGATATTCAAAATTTAAAATAAAGATGGATCTAAGTATTTGCATGAAACAAAGTAACCAAAAAATATAGATTTTCTTTTGGGAAAGAGAGAAGGAAGAAACTTATAGCCTTGGAACCCTTGGGCAATGGAGTCTTTAGATGCATTAAGGAGGGACTAAGTCTTTAGATCCTTGAAGTTGTGAAGAAACAATCGAGTTCAATCACCCTCCAATCTATGAGAACCTGTAAGATTTAAAATCTTGCAAATAAATTTGTTAACAAAAATTGGTGTCACCTACAAAAGAAACTTGAAAAGTATGTTAGTTAACCGAAACATGCATACAAATCAAAGCCTCTAAATATAAATAAACAATTGGATTAACATCAAGCTAGATAAATCCTATCCTATAGAGTGATAACTCTCTACAAAAGGCCAAAATAAAAAATTAAAAGAATAAATTAGGCAGGTATTACCTCATAGATTAAGCACAAATGGCATCAAGCATCCACAGACATGTATAACACACCTTCTTGCCTCCAAAGTGTTTTTTTTCCAAATGAAAGTATTACAATAGTATACAACCACAAGCAAGACTCCCCAACTCTAACTAGCTTACAATGGAGAGAGTGCTTGAAGATGTTAATGTTTAAGCCATTATTATAGATGTTTGCATTTCATTAGATAACAATAGCATAATCCAAGATCACTGAGAAATACACAATCACAAGAGACACAACATTTATC
>SNQJ01S0139673.1:3530-19401 GCA_010110895.2 Picea sitchensis | reverse complement strand
TTCTGGGTTCCAAAGCTTATAACCTTTGAGACCATCTTTATATCCAATAAAGATACACTTTTCAGCCTTCTTATCCAACTTACTCTTGTTTTCCTTTGCAACATGAACATATGCATCGCACCCAAAAACCTTGATATGTGTGAGAGAAGGTTTCTTACCAGTCCATACCTCTTGTGGAGTCTTGTCGTCCAACGCTGATGAGGGTGATTTGTTGACCAGGTAACATGCAGTACCCACTGGCTCTGCCCAGAATTCTTGCCCTAACCTGGCACCACTGAGCATGCACCTTGCTTTTTCCATCAGCGTCTTGTTCATCCTTTTTGCAACTCCATTCTGCTGAGGTGTATATGGAGTAGTCTTCTGCCTTGCTATACCACACTTCTTACATAATTCTTAAAATTCATTTCCGCAAAACTCTCCGCCATTATCTGTCCTCAACACCTTAATTCTTTTCTCTGTTTGATTCTCAACAAGAGCCTTAAACTCTTTAAACCTATCAAAGACTTCAGATTTCTTCCTCAGGAAATATATCCAAGTCTTCCTCAAGAAGTCATCTATAAATGAGACATAGTACACAGATTTTCTCAATGATGGGACCGACACAGGTCCAAAAACATCACTGTGAACTAGCTGTAAAATCCCTTCTTCCCTCGTTGCACCAGAGGGGAATCTTACGTGATTCTGCTTCCCATAGAGACAATGTTCACAGAAATCAAAATCCAGAGAGAATTTAGACATACCTTCAACCATACCTTTACCATGTAGTAGTCTAAGACCCTTCTCTCCGATATGCCCCAGTCTTTGATGCCATAGCATAACCTTTTCTCTAGAGACTGTAGGAGTTATTTCTTCTTCAACTCCAATATCATGAACAATGGAATTATTACACCCATCATTAATAGTGCTTCCTTGCAGCTTATACAGAGTTCCAAACCAAACTCCCCTCAACAACACCATTGCTCCTCGAACCATCCTCCAGGTTTCCTTTTCAAATATTGTTTTTACCCCTGCATTGTCCATTTTTCTTACAAAAATCAAATTTCTGGCCAAACCTAGGATGTGCAGAACACCAAGAAGTGTTCTAATCCTTCCATCTATGAGCTTCAACTTGACCCTTCCTCTTCCTATGATTCTGGTTGTCGAATTATTACCTAAGAAAACATTACCTCCATCATACCTTCAATATTCACAAAATCACTCCCTATGGGGAGTCACATGAAAGGATGCACCAGAGTCAACCAACCATGCCTCATGATTTGCATGTGTTCTTGAAGAGGCCAAGTACAAATCCCCTCCTTCTTCCTTGGAGGTTTTTTCTTCTGTAGAAGAAGATTCTTTAGATCCCTTCTTTTTCTCAACTTTGGATCTACACTGCTTCTTATAGTACCCTTCTTTTCCACATCTCCAACATACCCTTGCAAAATTTCTGGGAGATTTGGATCTACCCTTAGACTAAGATATCCCACTTGATAAATTAGATCTATTTCTTTCCTGGGAACGTCCTCTTCCAAATAATGCATCTGTGCTATGTTCTTCCATATTCTTCCATCTCATCTCCTCCAACAACAAGGATGAGACCACTTCTTCAAACTTCAAGGAAGTTGTATTACTACCTATGGCCACAACCAGGCTATCCCACGAGTCTGGTAAAGAACACAACAAACTGATGCATTTATCTTCTTCTAAAATTTTAATCTCAACATATACTAACTGAGTTACCAAAGTATTGAAGGTGTTCTAATGCTCTACCACCGAGTCCCCATCTCTCATCCTCAAGTTATACATCTTCTTTCTCAGGAATAGTTTATTTACCAGGGACTTAGACTGATACAACTTCCCCAACTTTTCCCATAAATCATTAGTTGTAGCTTCCTCTGACACATTCAGTAACACTGAATCAGAGAGACATAGTCAGATTGTGCTCTTTGCCTTCCGATCCAACTTTTTCCAGTCATCTGCAGAAGTTCCTGTAGGTGCATTACCTAGATCTACTACGATCCACTGATCTCTATCCACCAACAGATATTCCATCTTGAGCTTCCACAACTCAAAAATTTTCCCATTAAAATTCTCGATCTCCATCTTCGAATTGCTTGCCATTTCTTTTCACCTGAAAAAGAAATACCGCAGATCTCCCACTGTAACAAGTCTTATCACAGTCTCGAGCCAAACCCTTGACCACAAAGGCATCCCCCTGAAGCCAATAAAGCTCTAATACCAAATGTAAATTATAACCTTGTACAATATCTACTGCAAGAAAATATTCAGTAAATGAACAAAAATGATACAATGGCAAATACAAACATTACACAGAGATTTTTCCCCTAGAAACCCAAATTGGGAAAACCAACATATTCTATATTATTCATCATGTTACAATGTTTACAATAAAAAATACATATAGGATCCAGCGGCATCCAAAACCCTAACCCAATGACGTGGATTAGTCCAAAACCCTAATTCCTTAACTGGAAATAGAAAACCATTGGCAAAGAAACCATGTGCCGAAAAACCACCTAAATATAATGCGGTCTCGAGGAAGAAAAAATGTGGTCCTGATGCAGAAAAAAAATAATCGTGCAAAGAATATAACACATACCCAACATCTCGGAGGTTCTCTTCTACTTCCTCAACATCCATGAATAACTGTGATAAAGATGTAGATTTCCTTTCTCTCGGGAGAAGGACAAGCTCTAAATGTTGAGCCATGACATAGTACACCATGGCATCAGTCTCTATGGGTTTGATCTCTACAGGCATACTATGATAAACATTGTAAAACCTCATGTTGAATACAACCAAGGATTCCTCTTCCCCTCTCCTCAAGGCATTAAAATCATCCCAGTACTGATCAAGGGACTTGTTCTCACCCCACCACTTTAAAAAATCATTATATAGCTTAACCCAAGAACCAATGGAGTCAACTCCCAAACCCTTAAACCATACAGTAGCATCTCCTAACAAGGATTTGGAAAACAACCTCATGAACTATCTCAAACTGATCAGTAAAATTCTCAAAAGCCTCCACATGCCCCTCAGTTGTAACAAGATCCTCTCTAGAAAAATGAGGAAAGTACTTAAAGAAATCACGAGGATAAGGATGAAGATGATATGAAAGATTTAAAGGTTTAAACAACTTGTCTCTGATTCTAGTTTGAAAACTAGTGGGTTGAATATGAGGCTTAACACACTGATGGAAAGGCTCAACAGTAACAACAGGATGTGATGAAATTTGAGGAGGCTGTGGATCAGTTTCAACCTCCCCAGGGCTGCAAGGGTGATTGAGTTCATGAGGGGTTTCAATATGAAGATCATCTTTATGAGTAGGTTGAGTTGAGGATATAATATTAGCATCTACAACACAGGCAGGAAGCAAGTCTACTTCTTCCAAGGATGGATATATAATGGAAGGCTAGTGATCAACTGAATAAACAAAGAAAAATATGATCATCTTTGTATGTGAAGGGAAAAACAAAAATGAGATGATAAAGAACAACAAAAGTTCATGAAGAAAGCTCATAAGATGATACCTAGTCATTCCCTTCATCTTTCTGTCAATAGGATCCTCCATATTGGAGTCTCTGATGTGCAGTCACCAGGTAGATGATTACAGTCAATTTCTGTATCCCTCTCTTGTCTACCATCAATAGTTGGATCTATGTCATTCTTCCTAGGGAGCTCTTCAATCTGCTCAAATCCATCCCCGTAAACGATGCCATTTATGTTAGCACTAGGAATCACCCTCAAACTGTAATGAGGATAAGCTCGGTACCCATCAGTTTATACAGTAAATGTAAATGATTTTTAAGGGGTTCAAATGGATAAGACTTGAGATAATAACGTTGTAACTCAGAAAATATGGGATGGCATGCACAAGCAATTGAGGTCTTGTATCAACTTCAGTCAGTAAGTTGGAGTAAAGGTGAATAGGAGGAAGACTTTGGTGAGGAGAGTGTAGAGGTCTATTGTGGACATAAGGTCTTCCAGTAGCCTAAGGAGAAAAAAATTAAACACAAGATCCTCTTGAATTCAAATCTCAAAGAAATTGAAAGAAATTATAACAACACTATAATCAAACATTCATCATAATACAGTTACAACAATCCATGTGAATTAGTCATTCATGAACTCTCTCAATACCAAGCTCTAAATCTGCCAATCTTTTTGGATTTCCATTTATGTGCTCAGACGAGGTTTCAACCACCTCCCTCAGATTCAATAAGTACCTTCATTGGGATCAGAACAGGGCTTGACATCCATGAATACTCCAGGCGGCACCAATGAATTTCTTCGGGTCAATCATGATGCCTCGAGGCCATGCAAATCTTCTTCTATGGCTAATATGGGCACAACAGGTGGCTCGACTTAATTCGATTTGAGGGTGGTTTGACTGTGAAAACCCAAACATTTTTATTTCCCTATGGAAATCATGGGTAGAATGCCACATGATTTACAACAAGATGCTCATGAGATCATATCTGAATCACTATCTGATTCCAATGAGATATGCTGCAAATTCTTGTGATAATAGTTATGTACAAGTGTTAATTTCTTTTACATAGAACCTAATACAGACTAAAAATATCGTATCCAAAAAAAGTGCAGAAAGTATGGAAAATTGCAGGAACCTATATAATTTAAAATAAAAAATCTTATGCAAATTCTTGAAATTTATTACCCAACATACATTAAACAAGGAATCAAACAAATAAAATCAAGCAACAAAGGACTAAAATCAATGCAAGGGATTAAATCATTAATATGATCCTAGAATATTTTGTAAAATTCAGAATATTGGCAGAAAAATATTTATTGACTCTCTTGCAGTAAATTCTATAACTTGAACTACCATAACTATGTATCATTTCTTTGTAAACAATTAGGGCCCTTATATAAGCATGCTTCCTGTTGGTGGAGTTTTTTGAATGGTTTAGTACTAGTTTGTACAATAGCTTTCTCGGATTGAATTTTTTCTATAAATATTTTAACTTTTTTATGATAACTATTTTAGCTTAAAAAATGATGAAATAAAGAAAAAATGGCTTAACAACTATAGGTTAATAGAGATTCAAACTTACTTTGAATTCCTAAAAACAAGTGTCCAAGTCTCTATAAAATAATAACTGCTAAGAAGAGCCCTCCAAGACCTGTATTTTCATGGCGAGAGCTCGTCTTTTGAAAACATCCTCATCTTTGTCTCCATGAAAATTCCTCCTCCTCGAAAAGAGAATCTTCATAACTGAGTTTAGGTAAAACACTTTTACCTTACGCTCATCTACCTTTTCCAAAGATAGAAGCCATTTCGAAGGCTGCTGAAAGGACATGAAAATCCACAAAAGAAAATCCTTTATTGATAATACCAGTCTTCTGAAAGTTCAAACAAAAAGCAAGGCATTCACGCGTCCACTATCACCATATCACCGTAGAGGTCTCGTGTTCTATTCCCATGATCTCCATAGTGACCAAATCTAATCTCAATACCACAAAGGTCTCGCGTTCTATTCTTCGCGTTCTCAACGTTTTTCCTCCACCAACTGTATATAGATAATAATTCATTGTACGGAAATAATAATTCTTTGTTAAAAGAAAAACAAAACCAAGAAAATCCCAATTTTCTCTACAAATAAAAACCCGAATAAAAAAATGAAAGCATTTTACCTGGATCTCGATAGTCCCAGGTTCAAACCGCCATGGAGCCATGGATATATGAAGTGGATGCCCATAGTGAAAGTTTTGGCATATTGAAAATGAAAGTACAGACAATTAGGTTTAGAGTTTTATGGAGCAGGTCAAACACGATGGCACTTTGGTGCATTGTTCATCTAGGTGGATATTGGTGGCCACCCACTTATTCCAACTAGCTCTTCTTAACAGTTTTTAAGTTCATCACGTTTCTCTATAATGATGACATTTATTTGTAATTGTGGATTCTTCACTTCTGGGGCTATCTTGAAGCACTAAAAAACATCCATGTGGATATTGGTGGCCGCCCACGTATTCCAACTAGCTTATTTTGGAAGTTTTCATGTCAATACATATTTTTGTACTTACAGGGCCGTTTTGGGGCCCTAAACAATGTTTTTTTGGCTTGCCACATTCAAAATATAGATATAGTCAAATATTTATGGCATAATGTTTATTTATAGAAAAGACCTTTCCAATGGGCTATCACATGCCTAAAACAGAGGTCGTATGCAAAAGTTATGACCCCGACAAGTTGAGGTACCAACTTACCCATCGGGGCCCACATAACTTTTGGCATTTCATCTCCTAGGGTTAGGTTTTTGGATGTCTAGGGTTTTTTCATTCATGAGTAATGTTAAAAAGGCCTCTAGAGCCTCATTGTAACCATTATGTTCAGACAGATGCATGTAGCAGCCACATCTCTTCTCAGAGATAGCTACCACCATTCGAGCAAGTTGTTTTCAGTTCTGCAGTTTTATAGTTTCATCCTATTTTCTTTATTCAATAGAATTTATTGTTCACTGGATATTTGTTGTTGTTGTTTTTATATCTGTATTATTATATTCAATTTGTTATTCATTTTTTTCCCCTCATAAATCCGGATCAATGGTATTAGAGTAGTCTACTCTTCAGTTGTCTTTCTTCGTGCATGTCCCTGACAAGATCTGGATACAAGAAGTTGGGACTCGAACCAGTCTAACCTTTGAAAGATCGGTCGCATCGAGCCCGAAAAAAACTCATGGGGGGGTGAGAAGAAAGATGTTGGAGTAGGAGATCCTTTTAAATTGTTTCTAGAGGAATCCCTTGCGTGACAAAGGAACAAAATGATGGACAACTTTGCACATATCCTTCGGCGGTTGCCCACAGTAGACACATCTTCATCAAGCGGCCATGAAACCCCCTTCAAGGTACAATTAAATTTTGATATTCCATTATTTGAAGAACTGATAGATGTGGATGTTGTACATATGGTTGAATCTTCTCGAAGGGTATTTTTCGGTCCAAAATTTTTCTGATAGGGAAAAGATTATTTTTGCACTCCTCAAGGTCACCCCCTATGTTAAGGACTCATAGGATACTTACTCTGAGCAAAGGGCCACAGAGGAATCTGCAATATTTGGGGTCTCCCCTACATGGGATTCCATTAAAGAACAATACTACCATGTTGGAAGCTACGAGGACCAGTACACAAGATGGACCACACTGCGTTAGGAAACAGACTAGACAATACTGGATTTCACCAATATTTTCCATACCCTGCGCACCAAATTGGGTATCAAAGAATATGAACGACATCTGGTTCTTAAATACATCGGCTGTATGCATAGATACATTCAAACATAAATGAATTTTCTGGACATTGCACCATTAGGTGCAACTTATAGATATGTTTTCAAGATCGAGCAGAAATTTAAGCAGAAGAGGCGAGAGTTTGGATCTGCAAACTCCTCACTGCCGAAGCAGGGCAAAGGCGACCCCAACCCACATAAAAAGGGATAGAGAAAATATGGCCACTCAGGACAACCATTCCAAGCTGCAACCCAAGAAGGGAAATGGAAAGTGGTGTGAATACCATAAAATCCCTTGGCACAACACCGAAGAATGTCGCTCCAAGAAGTCACTAGTGGCTAAGATAAAAGCTTTCGAGTCAGAGGAAAATTCTAACTCCGAATCAAATCCAGAATGAGGGAAGAAGATTATTGACATCGAACCCAAAAACACTATTTCTACCACCAAAGTCCAGCCAAGAGAATCAGAAGAACCAGAGGAAGGGGAATGCCTCTTTCACTCATAGATGTGGGTAAAGGGGGCTCTGCTTAATTTCATTATCGATAGCGGAAGTCAAAAGAACTTGATCTCAATAGAAGTCGTCAAGCGGTTGGACCTGCCAATGACACCGCACCCACATCCCTACACCATCATTTGACTTCACCAAGGAAGAGATCTTTGCGTCAACCAACAGTGTCATCTGCCCTAGGGCATCAAGCCCTTCAAAGACGAGGTATTGTGTGATAATTTATCCCCTTGAAGTTTGTGAAGTTATTTTAGGCAAGACATATTTGTGAAAGTGACATGTTGTGTATGAGTCTAGACCCTACAGTGTTATTATTACTTTGGGTAGACAATTGTACACGATACCAGAGGTAGCACCGCCTACCAATATTTCTTTAATCTCTGCTAAGAAATGTAGTAAGGTCATTTCACAGACCAGGAAGTTCATCTTCTTTGTGATCCGTGCTCACAGTAAACGTAAGGTCGTCGCCACATCTGTGACCTCTACGCAGAGCCTCTCTTTATAGCAGAAGCAAGTGGATAGGATCATGGAAGAGTATAGATACATCTTCTCCTCACCCACTGGGGTACCGATGCACTACCAATTCAAGCATCCAATTGATCTAACCCCCGGTACACCTATGCCTATTGGACCAGTCTATCTTCGATCGTTGATGGAAAATGATGAAAGCAAGTGTTAGATCTAAGAGTTGCTTCAAAAGGGACACATCATACCCAACTCCTACCCTTGTGGAAGCCCGATTGTACTGGTGCAAAAGAAATACGGGACTTGGCAACTCTGTATTGATTACAGAGCATTAAACAAAATCGCAGTCAAGAACCGATACCCAATTTCCCAAATTGATGACCTTCTTGAACAACTCAAGGGGGGGGATTTATTCAGCAATATTGACCTAAAGTCTGGCTACCACCAGGTTCCCCTCGAACCGATTGATGTATGGAATACAACTTTCAAAACTAAAGAAGGTTTCTTTGAATGGTTGGTCATGCCCTTTGGCTTAACAAATGCACCAACAACTTTCATGAGGTTGATGGATGATGTATTGAGACCCTTCACCAAATCTTTTGTTGTGGTATATCTGGATGACATCCTCATCTTCAATAGAACTTGGGAGGATCACATGCATCATATTCAACAGGTTTTGAGCACTTTGCGGAAACACAAGCTATATGTCAACTTGGAAAAATTCTCCTTTTGCATGAATAGGGTCCAATATTTGGGCTACATTGTTTATGAGCATGGGGTACATGTGAATCCAAATAAGATCAAAGTCATATGTGACGGTCCAGCCCCAACCACACTAACTGAGCTTCAAAGCTTCTTGGGACTTTCCAACTTCTATCGATGGTTCGTGTTGGGATTCTCCCATATTGCATGGGCCCTCATCCAAGTGACCAAGGGTAGTGGAAAGGAAATTTTTGCACGAGGAAAGGCACAAAAACAAACATTTGATGATCTAAAGCATCGCTTGTGCTCAGCTCAAGTACTCTCCATACCCAATCTGGAACAACCATTCAAGATTGAGACTAATGCATCCGACTATGTTGTAGGTGCATTTCTCACTCAACATGGTATTACAGTAGCATACCATAGTGAGAGACTCTCAGATACCATCCGGAAATACCCCACCTATGACAAGGAAATGTATTTCATTGTGAAAGTTTTTCTTCAATGGAAACATTACATTATGGGAAAGGAGACAATCATCCACACTGATCACAAGCATCTCCAGTTCATACAAACACAGGGGAAGTTGCAGAATGAACGTCGTCAAAAGTGGTCCACATACTTGCAACAATTCCATCTCAACATCAAGTATAAGACAGGGAGCACAAATCGTGTTGCTGAATTCCTTAGTCGACCTCCCATCGCTGCACTCACCACCGTGCTCCATTCCTGTGGGAATGAGTCATCTAAGTGGCCCCAACTTTATCATCAAGATACTAACTTCGCCACCACCTATCAGCTCTTGGGTACAAGCGTGAATGTCACAGATTTTCACATTCAGAAGGGACTATTATTCCATCTGGGCCACCTCTGTGTTCCTACAAGAGATCGTGCAAAGATGATTTGGGAGGCTCACTATAGTCAGATGGCAAGACATTTTGGCGTGGAGAAAATTGTGGCTATTCTACAGAAACATTTTCATTGGCCAAAACTTCGAAAGGACATCAACAAGTATATCAGATATTGCACTTCCTGTGTCATTTCCAAGCCAACCATCAAAAAGAAAGGTGTATACACCCATATTCCTACTCCTGAGAGGCCTTGGGAGTCCATCTCGATGGATTACATGTATGGCCTTCCATCCACCAAGAAAGGAAACGATTGTGTATTTGTGGTGGTTGATCAGTTTTAAAAAATGGCCATTCTCACAACCTACAAGAAGAGAATCATAGCGACAGATACTGTCAAGCTCTTCTTCAAACGAGTGTGGGTCCATTTTGGGATACCTCAGACCATCATCTCATATCGAAACAACATGTTCCTCAACACATTTTGTTCAAGTCTCTGGTCACTGTTGGACACCAAGTTGACTAAATCAACTGCCTTCCACCCTCAAACTGATGGCCAAACAGAGGTCGTCAATCAGATGATTGTGCACATCCTGCACATGCATAAATTGAAGCATACACGTACATGGGATGAGATTCTTCCCTATGTTCAACACAACTACAACATGGCTCTCCATATCTCTACCAGCCATAGCCCATTTCAAGTGGGGATCAGATTCCAACCCTTGGGTCCCATTGATGTTGCACTACCTCTTGCAACCACACAAGTAAAATCTTCCCATGTTTATTCTGAGGCCAACAAAGCCACCATATTCATTGAGCAGATTCAACACATCCTCCAATAGGTCCATGAGATTTTGCAGAAATCCAATGCTAAGTACAAGCAACGCCATGATCAACATCGGGTACCGCATAAGTTTCAGGTGGGAGACAAGGTCTAGTTACATTTGTAGAAAGAGCGCCTTACAGGGGCCCATCGGAAGCTCCGTCCACTTCTCTATGGGCCTTACACTATCACCAAGGTTGTGGGTGACAATTCTTTTGAGCTAAACACTCCCCCCTTCCTTGGATTGCACCCAATGTTCAATGTGGGCCTCCTCCGACCATATTTTCCACCATTATTGGACACTTCAGAGATCGCAGAACATTTGACACAATTATTGGACACTTCAAAGATCGCCGAATAGATTAGATAATGGACACACAGGTCAAGGGCAGTCTCCAATAGAGGATCTGGCGTTATCGGGTTGTCAAGGTAGGGCAACTCCTGCACCAAGGAAAGTGGCTCACCCGGGGCCAAATTCAACAAAAATTCCCTCACCTGATGGGGGAACTCAACGAAATGGAGACCATTGTTTCCTAAGGGGGGAGGACTAATCCAGGTGGATATTGGTGGCCACCCACCTATTCCAATTGGCTACTCTTGACAATTTTTTAGGTCAACACGTTTCTTTGTAATGATGAAATTTCTTTGTGATTGTGGGTTATGCACTTATGGGGCTATCCTAAAGCCCTAAACAACATCCAGGTCGATATTGGTGGCCTCCCACCTATTCCAACTAGCTTATTTTGAAAGATTTCATGTTAGTAAATATTTTTGTACTTCTAGGGCCATTTTGGGGCCCTAAACAATGTTTTTTTGGCTTGCCATAATCAAACTTTAGATATTGTCAAAGTTTGATAGCATAATGTGTATATCTCGAAAATACCTTTCCAATGGACTATCACACACCTAAAACGGAGGTCGTATGCAAAATTTACGACCCCGAGAAGTTGAGGTACCAACTTACCCATCGGGGCCCACATAACTTTTGGCATTTCATCTCCTAGGGTTAGGTTTTTAGATGTCTAGGGTTTTGGAATTCATGAGTAATGTTAAAAAGGCCTTTGGAGCCTCATTATAATCATTCTTCTCAAACGAATGCGTGTATTAGCCACATCTCTTCTCATAGATAGCTACCACCATTAGAGCAAGTTGTTTTTAGTTCTGCAGTTTTACAGTTTCAGCCTATTTTCTTTATTCAATAGAAGTTATTGTTCACTAGATATGTGTTGTTGTTCTCCATATCTCTGTGTTATTGTATTCAATATGTTATTCATTTCATTCTACTCATAAATGTGGATCAATTGTCCATCGACGGACACCAAACACCACAACACTTTACATTCCAAACACTGTGACACTTTGCTTGCATGTGTGCTTTTAATGCTCTTGATTTTTCACATGTTTGATATCAATTGTACGCTTTTTGACTAATAATTTAGGGGAGATTCCAGTTGGGTGCTTATAGTTATGATAGTTTCACTGGACGAAAGTTCAAAATGATAGTTCTTCAATGTTTAGGTTCAAGAGTTGTAATTAGACCCAAAACCTTTAAAGATTAAAAACACTTAAAAAATGAATTCTATGTTTTATCAAAGTTCAATCGAGAGTGAATATTAGTTTTGGTAATCGGTGTATAAGAGATTCTAATTATAGTTTCCATGTTTATGAAACTATATGAAATTCAACATTCAACCTCTCAAACGAATGGATAAAATCAACTGAAAATGGGTTATTTGGCACCGAATGAATAAAAATTGCAACAATCTCTGTAGAATTTGGTGCTCTGTACACTTTATGAATTCATTTATTCCAAGAAAGAAAACGCTAGACCAAAGGGAGTGAAGGATTATGCATGAGGATGACGCGTTGTCATTTATGCAACAATCAAACACTTGATAGTTGACTTCCATTGCTGGTTCACCGACTCTGCTCGCCTTCCTGTCTAACGTGAGTAACCTACTTTCGTTGAGTTGCGTAATCCCCCGAGACGAGACATAGGTGTTGAGTGATGATCCTCGCTTTCACACCCTGCTTCCCATACCTACAAAGCCTGGACAAAGAGGTAAAGCCTACAAAGCAACTATGTGCAGTGATATAGACCCAAAATTTATCTAGCTAATGTTTAACCTCAATTTTTTCTTGACCATATCTGATGACATTTCTTTATCTCTGTCATTTCGGTTTGAATAATGAAAGAGAATTTTAACTTTTCCCTTCCTATCATCAGTGTCATATCCCAATAATTGATGCTCTACGAAGGCATAAGTATATATTTTATCAATGTCTTAATTAACTTTCTTACTGGTTACTCCCATACAATCCAAACTCCTGTAAAAAAAAGAGGTTCCCTTTCAATCAAACATTGCATTTCACTCTTCCTGTGTCAAAGATTTTACTGTTTGTCTCATCAGCTGGCTATTGACATGAGCTAGGATTATATGATTGTAGTGCCCTTCCCTGTCACATGGCTTGATGTGCTCTCAACTGATTTTCCACTAGGTAGCCTGCTTTCAAGTGCAATCTTTTCTTCTTAAATTCATAAACAAATCATACAAATCATAGTTTTTCACTTTGATATGCTTATGCAATGAACTTGTATTCTCCTCTTGTATTACAAGAAGTAAGCAATTCTATCTCTGAAAGGCCAAACTACTGACCGCAATAGTGATCAAGTAGGTCATTATTGTTATTATGGAGGATTACCTTGTATACTATTTGGCCTAGCTCTGGGTGGAGATAGACCTAGATTTTATTGTCGAATAGATTAATATATTGTGAGTATTAAGAGGAGAATGTGTAAATGCTCAATGTTTATTTTAGCTAGCTGAAGGGAGAAGTTAAGGCTACATTGAATTATGTTAGTTTGATGACACTACTTGTTAGTTGGCAATGGTTCTTTCTCAGCCTACTAGGTTTCGAGTGCAATCTTAAATTTTTAAATCCACATCTATAAGTAGATCATAGTTTTTCACTTTGATATGCTTATGCAATGAACTTGTATTCTCCACTTGTATCACAGTGAGTAAGCAATTCTCTTTGTGAAGGGGCATAGTTGCAATCACAACAATGATCAAGCAGGTCATTGGTTTTACTATGGAAGATTACCTTGCATTATATTTTCTTTGTCTCCAGGAAGAGCAAGTCGTAGATTTGATTATGAAATAGATTAGTATATTGTGAGCAGTGAGAGGACAATCAGTAGAATGTGAGAACTGAGAGGGGAATGCGTAGATGCTCAATGGTTTAGTTAATTGAAGGAAGAATTGAGGACTGCATTGAATTTTACTAGTTTGATGCCAATAGTTGTAAGCTGGTGAGGGTTTTTTCTCTGTTTATCAGGCTTCCACGGATCTCTTGCTTAGGCTTGGTCTCTTCATAGTGAGGAGTAAAGAAAGTTGAGGGTAAGCATGGATATAGAGGAAGTCTCATGGACACCTACACCTACATTTGTTTCCAAGGGTTGGATATTAAGAATTGCATAATTTTAATTTTATATACACATGCTAAAAAGATACAGGACAACTTTTAATTTCCTTTGGCAACAACTATTAGAACGCACCCTGCTTAATTATTGTCCAATTCATTTTGGTTTTCTTTTTTTTTTTTTTTTTATTGGTATAAATATCTAGAGATATGTGAATCCATAGGATGGCATTATTAGCATTTTGATAATAGGTTTTAAGAAATGATTTTTTTTTTTTTGGGGATATTTGTTCCAAATATGAAGAGAAATTGTTGGATTTTTAAATTTTAATGATTATTTCTGTATAATCTGAGTGTTCCAAGAGTTTTTCAGCATACTGAATCCATTTCTGCTTTCAAAACTGGATTTTGAATAACAAAAAATAGTAATTCATGTAAATTTATATCACCAAATTCCAGTAAAAAAACTATTTCGTAAAACAACTAAACAATGCAAATTTTTTTATATGTAATTAAACAGTCTGATGCTCTCCCAACTGAGCTATCCCAGCAGACCTGATAAACAAGATTTCTGAAAACTTGTTCTGCCTTATAAGAGACAGAATTATCCCTGTAGATCGGATACACAGGATAGTTGAGAGATTCCCTGCGAAATAAGGGACGCGACCGTTATGAAGATAGCTGCAATTGATTCATCCATCTGTTGGGCTGACACTTTGAGTCTCTATGATATATTTTCATTTGTTTCCCAGGGAGATAGGTACTTCCTTCTCACACAACGAAGCAAATAACAAAAACGCAACAATTGTAAATTGGTATATAAAAGTTCACTCAGGAACGAGAGCATCAGAAGATATTGTCAATACATGACAGCATATGAATGTTTTCAATGAGAGTTGAACTCATGACCTTCTCGCTTACTAAACTGTTGCTCTAACGAACTGAGCAATGAAAGCAACAGATGCAACAAAATAAGGGAATTTTCTGAATATTAACAACATGATCAGATTATCTGAAAAGAACCATAAAATCTGAATGCGAGAAAAACCATAAAATGAGTTCTATTTAAGTATATCTGAGCCCGAGAAAAATTTAAACCTGGACAACAGGATTCGAAACTGTGAGGGCAAAGCCAAGTTATATATAAGCAATAAACAATTTTTATTTAAGCAAATCTGATTCCGAGAAAATATAAAAGTTGGATAACAGGATTTGATACTGTGTTTTCATTTTTTTTTTTGTTTTGTTTTTTACAAATCATAATTTTATGTTGTTTAAATTGTATTTATAAATATAGAAATGAATTTAACGTGATGAAAAACTCATAAAATATTCAAATTATACAGTGTTAACAACTAATATCTCATTAAATTCAAAAACCTAAAACTTAAAAACAATTTCTATAAATATCCTAAAAAAACGAAAAACTTAAAACGTTTATACCAATATCCGATACCCACTGAGCACTCCGGAAAGTCCATCTTACTCATTGACCTTTTCGAATTATTCTGATCTATTTATAGTTGATTATTAGTAATAAATCATTATAAAAATAATGAAAAGATAACAATAATTGCTCCTGTAGCTCAGTGGATAGAGCGTCTGTTTCCTAAGCAGAAAGTCGTAGGTTCGACCCCTACCTGGCGCGTTGCGGTGGTTGTTTAACCTGTCATGTTTTCAAATAGCGTCCAATGTAAGTTCATTTCCAATAAATTTGGTGGCCAAAATGTTTTAAAATAGCGTCCAATGTAAATGCATTTCCAATAAATTTGGTGGCCAAAAGGTGATAGTAGGAATCATTCCCCTAATGTTTAAAATATATCATTCTTCTTGTTATGAAAGATAACG
>SNQJ01S0139672.1:25195-36224 GCA_010110895.2 Picea sitchensis | reverse complement strand
TAGTAATATATGATGCCAAGTGTCTCTTCGTAACTGCATTCTTCAACGATGGACAACTCAATGCGTTCTTCAACGACGGCTCAACTGCGTTCTTAACAAGTAAATATGCATTTGGGCGTTAATCAGTCACATAATAGCACCAATGGCCCTTCAAACGTCTATATGTAACAATTGATGGCACGGACAGGCTATTGTGAGTAGCTTTAAAACCCATTGACGTTGTATAGGAGATAGAGGAGTACCCAGCACGGAATCAATTCATCCACATGCTGCAGATGTTCCGTGTGGGGCATGTTGGAAATTTCCGATAACATCTCACATCCCACCGAATTTTGCATCATCCGCAACTTCTTGATGGGTGAATTATTCCCATAAGCAGATTTCTCCACTATTGATTGCATTGATTGTGCCCTCCAGATTCATTTAATAGAAGAGGCACCACGGCCTTCATTTAACAAAAATCCGAGCCATATAATTTTAATCTCCCGTTATGAATCTCCGAGTTAGAATGAATGGCAGAAAAGCTGTGCAGAGCTTGGTGTTTTGGTTCATATTTTTGCTTACTTTGGCATCGATTAAGGCGGAGGCATTGAACTTTTCATCCGAAGCTAGGTCTGGGTCTGGGGCTAGGGCTGGAAATTTGGCGGCATATTGTCCGCTGAAGATAAGTGCAGAGCTTGACGCTCACCCATGGATGCTTCGGCAATGTTCTGGGCCAGACAAATCTGGCTGCTGTCAAGGGATCAACGATTTAATCAAGATCCTTCACTTTTCATGGATGAACAACACCAGTTTGTTCGTCTTGCCCGCCAGCCACACGGCAGCTTTATGCTTAAACGAATTCCAGTGGCAACTGCAAGCCCGGACCGGGGAAGGAGCCGAGATGTTCAGGAGCTGCAACGTGAGCTCTGAAAGCTTCGTCTCCGATTCCAGCACCTGCCTTGGTATTGATAATCTAAGGAGCTTTGAGAGCAGGGTGGATACCTCTGGCATGAAGCTTAACTGCAACGGATCTCGCGCGTTAGATCTTCAGTGCAACAGATGCTTAAGCGCGATGGTTATGGCGCTCCGTTCGCTGAACGAAGGATCTGGAAGAAAATCGAATTGTCCATTGTTTGTGATTATATATGTGGGTGGAGGCATCAATTCTTGTGATGATCTCGGCCCGGACACCGATTTCTGCCTTCTTAGCGCAGAGAATTTAACTGCACTGGCAACCGAACCTAACAAAGGATATAGAGTTATGAAAACCCATTTCCTCGCTGTTATTCCCGTGGTAGCAATACTCGTCATTGGGTTGAGCATCTGGCAGTGTTTAAATCGGAGAAAGTCCCGGCGCTGGAAATCAAAACGGTTGAAATTGATGGAGAGATACGAATTGTTGAGCTCGACCACGGGCCTAACATTCTTCAGCCTGTTGGAGATCAGAGAATCCACTGGGAATTTTGCGGCATCGAACGTGATCGGCGAAGGAGGTTTCAGCACGGTCTACCGAGGAACCCTGCCAAACGGTTTGCGGATAGCCGTGAAGAGATTAAAGTACTCGACGAAGATCAAAGGAGATGCGGATTTCAGCCACGAACTGCATGTCATCAGCGGGATTAAGCACCACAACCTGCTTCCTCTCAGAGGCTATTGCGTCGAATTCGACAAAGACGGGCAGGTTAGAGAGCAGCTTCTTGTTTCTGATTTCATGGAGAACGGCAGTCTGGCTGACTGCCTCTTCGATAGATCCACATGGTTGTCATGGCCCGAGCGGTACAAGATTGCAGTGGACATAGCCAGGGGGCTAACTTATCTGCACGAATTCGCCCAGCCGGCCATCATTCACAGGGACGTAAAGGCTGCAAATGTGCTGCTGGACGGCCATCTCAATGCTCTCGTGGCAGACTTTGGTATGGCCAAGTTGAAGAGAGAAGAAGAGGAGAAGACTCACTACAGCACCAGTACTGTTGGAACGCTCGGTTACGTGGCTCCCGAATACGCTCTCTACGGAAAGCTGACCGACAAGAGCGATGTATTCAGCTTTGGCATCATACTGCTGGAGCTCGTAACCGGGCGGCGGGCTCTGGATTCGACCTCTGGTCTTCTGGAACACTTTCTTATATCCGACTGGGTGGTTGACATGACGCAGAAGAACCGGGCGGAAGAAGTTATCGACACGAGGATACGGGATTCGGGATACAAGGAGACAATCGATAAAGTTTTATTGTTGGCTCTGCAATGCTCCCACCCGAGAGTTGTCCGCAGACCCTCAATTTCAGAGGCACTGGTCACTCTTGAAGGTATAGATGGGCCATTGTCAGGTACCAAGGAAATCGAATCGGAACTGGAAGCTTCCTGCAACAGCAGAGGGGGTTTTACTTGGTTTCTATCTCCGGAGGACCGCTCAGACGAGAGCATGACTGATTGGAGTAATCCTTCAAGTCGTTGAATGATAAGCACATAGGACTCAAATTTTCTGTAACGAGGAACGATTCTAACATACAAGCGGACTCAATTCGCTTCATGTTAAATCAGTTCAGTATTATATCTGTTTTCTTCTGAATTGATCTCGCAGATAGCTGGTCTAAAGGTTTGTTAATAATTCATAACAGCGTTATTTCAACTATATTTTTCTCGTAAAAGACATGGTTCTGAGTTATGGAGATTTGCAGTGAGGCGTTGATGGGATTAATGAAAGGACTTGGCTAACTAGGGAGCAATTTTTCTTTTTGTTATTTTTTATCAGGTTTTTTTGACGATTTATTTTTAAATTTCTGATCAATTTAAAATTTTGATCAATTTTCTGAGCATCTGGGTTGGATTAGTTTAAAATGGGACAAAACCTTTAAGATAATGTTTTGAAATGCATAGAACTTTAATTCATATAAAACTCAGACTATCCCTGAAAATTTGATTGAATTCAGATTATTTTTTTAACTGAAAAGCAAAAATCTAAAAAAAATTGCTCCAAAATTAGCTTACTCCACCAGAATCGACTGTGCTATCCCAGAAGACAAACAGTGTGAGTTTGTTAAGAATGTCGCCATAGAATTTTGATTGGTTGATGATTGTGAGTGTGAGCAGAACATCTGTTTAGTTGATTGATCCTTGTGAATGTGCAGAGAATGTGTGGACCGTGGATATTTGGTTGATGATTGGAAGTGTGAGCAGAACAACTGTTTATTTGGTTGATCCTTGTGACTGTCAGCTGGATTTTTGGGCCGTGGATATTCGATAGGGTGTAAGATCCATTTTAATGTTAAATTGTCAAATCTATTAACTATCAGTGGGAGCATGGATTAAACTGAAGCATGTTCATGTCTCATTTTGAAAAATTGAAGCATGTACATGTCTCATTTTGAAAAATTGTGGGAGCATGGATTAAACTGAAGCATGTTCATGTCTCATTTTGAAAAATTGAAGCATGTATATGTCTCATTTTGAAAAATTGAAGCATGTATATGTCTCATTTTGAAAAATTGAAAGGATATTATTTATAGTTTTTATGTTAAAGAAAAAAAAAATTATTGAAAAAAAAGTTGTTTCACACGTTTATTATCTTCTACGGGTTTTAAAAAACAAATATGTATTGATAGCATTTTTAACTTAGAATAATGGAAAATAATGGTTGGTTACGTTCATAAAACCGTTCCTCAACTATACGGCATCATATATATATTTGTAATTCTCGTTGATTAACTTGAACAAGCTCGGCTTTGCTTCCCCGTCTCCGGGTATTGGGACTCCAGGTATTGGGAGTCGTTCTCGTTTATCATTTGTTGGTATCAGAGCGTGGAGCGTGAGAGGCACCTGCGTGATAGGGCGTGGAGCGTAACTGGATTTGTTGTGGTGCGTCGCTGGAGTGAGGAGCCGAACTTTGGAGCTTTTTTTTGGTTGTAGTGAGAGATCGTTGTTTGCGTGGAGAGCGATCGTGGAGGATCCTGTCGCTGTGCGCTTCCTCCAGATTTCTCTGTGGCGTAGGGGTTTGTATTCACACTGAGTTGCCCTATGCTTATGATTGCACGGTTTTTTTTTATGACTGCTGCTTCTCCAGCGATGAGACAAGAGAGCGGTCAAGCAATGAATGTTGCCACCATCGTGCGCGATCTGATCTGAGGAGGATCTGTGCGCTGAGGTTACGAAGAGGAAGTCTCAACCCCTCTCGCTACGCGCTTCATCACCTGCTTCGAGTGATCGTTGTCCGCTCCATATTCGAGAGGAGCCGCCTTTTATTTGTTGGAGAATTGTTAAAGTCGATGTCTATTGCATGTTGTTTGTTGGAGCGTTGTTAAAATCGATGTCTATATTGTTGGATAGTCGCTATCCATTCTCTATTTGTGCACGAGAAAGAGGCAGAGAGGCGCGTGAAGCATCGTGGAGCATCTGCATAACAAGAGCGTCATTGGCATATTCAAAGCACTTGTGCAACTTGGAGAGTACTCAAGATATTGTGCCTCTCGGCTACATGTACCCGAATATTGATTCCAGCATCCATCCCTCGGATTCCAATAGCGGCCGGCTATCGTTTTTAGTTCCCTTCTCCTCAGCGATCTGAATCGTGAGGCTGCGATTTTGCATCGTGTGGCAATAAAGAAATAAAAAAGAGACTGTTTTTTCAACAAAGCTTGCAAGAATGGTAAATCCTTGGTTACAAACATACTTCAACGAAGCCAACAAATTAGATGGTTCGAATTTCATCAACTGGAAATTTAAAATGCAAATCTTGATGGAAGGTTATGGCGTATGGAAGCGCGACCCGATGCGGTTGTAGGTGCGACAGCGGCAACAATCCTAGATTGGGAAGGAGATGAAGCGCGACCTGATGCGGTTGTAGGCACGACAGCGGCAACAATCCTAGATTGGGAGAACAAAGCCAAGGTATTGTTGAGAATGTTTGTTAAAGATGGAATCCTAGATTGGGAGAACAAAGCCAAGGTATTGTTGAGAATGTTTGTTAAAGATGGCATAATTCTGCATATTAGAGATGCTAAGACTTCTAGTGAAACATGGCAAGCACTTAAATATCTGTAATATATGTATCAAACTAATAATACGAATCACATTATTTTCCTAAAGAGTAAATTGCTAAGTATTAAAATGGATATAAATGAGTCTGTCAATACTTTTCTTGGGCGAATTAAAGAAATGAAAGATAAATTGGGAGATATAGGAGAAAAAGTATCAAACATTGAGCTTGTCACAATTGCCTTAAATGGAGTGCTAAAGGACTATCAAATGTTTATAACAAGCCTTAGCAAGGGAGAAAGCTCCTACTTTTGCGAACTGACACGTATATTGTTGCAAGAGGAAGAGAGGCATGCAAATTTGAAGCCTTAGAATTCAGACTTAGCACTGTGGACAAAGAAAAGATTCCGTAAAGGGAAAACACGAGAAGGAGGTAGAGGAGGAAGTTCATTTCAGAAGAAGTCATTTTCAAAGCGAAATCAAGGTATGTCATCGAATAGAAATGAACCTAAGTTCTTTTATTGTGGTAGGACTGGGCATCTTGCTAGAGAATGTTATAAGAAGAAAAATGATGATGAGGCTAGGCATAAAAATAAAAAACATTCAGGAAACTTTGCAGAAGAAAACTCGAATATTGATCCAAAATATCACAAATTGTTTGAGTTGAATGTTGCATTGTCTGCTGAAATTGATAATGTTGATGCATGGTTTGTTGATTCTAGCGCTTCAATTCACATGACATGTAACAAGAATTGGTATACAAACTTTAAAGAAACACATAATGGTGCCCATATTTATCTTGGAGATGATCGCTCTTATCAAATCAAGGGATATGAAGATATTCCAGTAACACTTCTAAATGGTACTTTCAGACACATTCGCAATGTTGTGTATGTCCCTGGGATAAAGAAAAACTTGATTTATGTGTCCACCATTACAGATCAGGATTTGAATGTCGAATTCTTAAAGACACATTGTATAATGAAGGATTTGCAGGATCATTATAGAATTGTTGCTTCATGAGTCAAAGTTGGAGGCTTATACAAACTTGATGTCACTAGCAAGAATCATCAAGCTTTAACTTCTATGACTATACCTATAGAAACTCTTTGGCACCAAAGGTATGGTCACATTAATTATCATGATTTGTTGTTATTACAAAAACAAAGTATGGTTAAAGGTCTCCCTATGTTGAAGATGAGTATGTTGCTTGTGAAGGTTGTGCATTAGGAAAGATGCATAGAGATTAATTCCCCTCTAATCCTGATAGGAGAAAAATAGATCTATTAGAACTTGTGCACACTGATGTTTGTGGACCAATGTAGACAAGGTCGCTAGGAGGTGCTTATTATTTTTTGTTATTTATTGATGAATGCACAAGATACACATGGGTTTATTTCCTCAGGAAAAAGAGCGATGTTTTTGAATACTTAAAGGGATTTAAAAACATGGTGGAGAAGTAAACAGGAAAACCCATCAAAAGCCTTCGCTCATATCAAAGGGGAGAGTACAGATTGGGGAACTTCATCAAGTACTACAAAGATCATGGAATAGTACAACAATTTACAGTACCCCACACTCCACAACATAATGGAGTTGCAGAAAGGAAAAAAAGAACTCTGGTGGAGTGTGCACAAAGTATGATGAAAGGTATGAATCTCTCCAATGCTTTTTGGGTTGATTCCATTAGCACTGTTGTTTACATAAAGAGTAGAAGTCCAATAAGGTTTCTTGATCATAAAACTCCTTTAGAAGCCTTGTATGATTCTAAACCAGTAGTTAATCATTTGAGGATATTTGGGTGTAAGGATTTTGCACACATTCCAAAGGAGAACATGAAGAAGCTTGATGCTAAAGCTATCAAATATATTTTTATAGGGCACTGTTCAGAATTTAAAGCATATAAATTGTTTGATCCATATACTCACAAAGTGTTTGCAAGTAGAGATGTAATCTTCCATGAACATGCAGAAGGAAACAATGAGGACAACAGTCATGAAAGATGGCATGTACTTCTTGAAGATGAGGAGGTCAAAGAAGATAAGCAACAATAGGAAAAGACACTCAGTGACATGGATACATCTAGCAGTGAAGAAGAATCTTCACAAAACAAAGAAGAAGTCACCAACCAATTGAGAATATCTTCACGACAGGTTCGTCCACCTGAAAAATATAAAGATTATGCCCTAATGAGTAATATTTCAAATCTCATATAACCCATGAGTTTTAATGAAGCTAATGAACATGAAGAGTGGAGAGAATCAATGAAGGAAGAATATGACTCTATAATGAAAAACAAAACTTGGGCATTGACTGAATTGCCTAAAGATAAAAATCACATAGGATATAAATGGATATACAAACTTAAATTCAAAGAAGATGGTAGTATAGATAAATATAGATCAAGATTGGTGTCAAAAGGGTATTCACAGAAAGAGGGCATTGATTATGAATAAACATTTGCACCAGTAGCTAAATTAAACACTATAAGAATGTTAATTGCACTAGCTACAAAACACCATTGGAAACTTCACCAATTGGATGTAAAGTCTACTTTCCTGAATGGTGAGTTAAAGGAGGAGTTTTACCCTACTCAACCAGAGGGGTTTGTGAAAAGTGGTCAGGAACATTTAGTATGTAAATTAAAGAAAGCATTGTATGGACTGAAACAAGCACCTAGGTCATGGTATGAGAAGATAAATTCATTCTTTCTTCAGCAGGGTTTTATGAGGAGCAAAAGTGATCCAAATTTGTATACCAAGTTCGATGAAAAGGGGCACATTGTATTGATTTCCTTATATGTTGATGATTTAATTATTACAGGAAATTTAGAAAATTAGATTAGTGGAATTAAGAAGTAGATGTCACATGTATTTGAAATGAAAGACCTTGATGAGTTACAATATTGTCTCTGTCTTGAAGTCTGGATAAATGTTGGTCAAACCTTTGTGTCTCAAGGAAAATATGTCGGATAAGTACTTAAGAGGTTTTAAATGGATCAGTGTAAAGTTTCTTATGTTCCAATGCAGCATAACACGAAACTTTACTGTGATGATGGTTCGAAGGAGGTAAATTATACAATTTATAGAAAGATGGTGGGAATCCTGAACTATCTCACTACAACCAGACCTGACATAGCATACTCTGTTAGTGTGTTAAGTCAGTTTATGGAAAAACCTCTAGAAAGCCATTGGAATGCATCGAAAGGGGTACTCAAGTATCTCAAAGGCACACTTGATTATGGTATTAAATATACTGATTCATTCGATGTTGGGCTGGCATGTTACTCAGATTTAGATTGGGTTGGAAATCCGGATGATCGAAGATCTACTACAGGTTATGTATTTGGCATTGGTTCCGGGATTGTTTCACGGGGAAGTAAGAAACAACCTATTGTATATTTGTCATCCACTGAGGCAGAATATAAATCATTATGTCCAACAACTTGTGAAGGATTTTGGTTGAGAATACTACTTCAAGATGTTGGAGAAGAACAAAAGAAAGCTACGATAATACAATGTGATAACCAGATCTCAATCAAGTTGGAAAATAATCTCGTTTATCATTCAAGGAAAAAGCATGTGGATAATCAATTCCATTTTGTTCGAGAAAAAATGCAGTCTAATGAAATTTATTTAATGTATTGTAATACTAGTGAAAATGTTGCTAATATTTTCACTAAGCCTCTTGGGAAGATAAAATTTAAAATGTTTAGAGAGATGTTAGGTGTGGATGTCAATCCTTTCTCCATTAAATGGGAGACTTAGAATAATGGAGACATTAGTTGGTTTAACAGTGATTAGTTTCCAACCATCTCAACGTTCCTAAAATTGTTCCTCAACTATACAACATCATATACATATTTGTAATTATCGTTTATTAACTTGAACAAGCTTGGCTTTGCTTTCCCATCTCCAGGTATTGGGAGTCGGTTCTCATTTCTCATTTGTTAAGTTTTTAATCTTTCTTTCATACAATGTTATTATATAATCATTTTTTATTACTCTATTACTATAATGTTCAATAAAATTTATTAATATTTTTTAAGTGTTTCAAATCATATCTCCTTGCAAGATTTATCACTTTATAGAAGTATATATCATACAAAATTTGATCTTTTATAATGTAAGTAGTGCACTTTTTTAACCTAAAATATTATCATGAAAATTGTAAGGCCTCCGGTGCCCAGGTGCACACTTCCACAACATATCGAAACAGAGGAAATTAGGGTGCTCGGTGCAAATGAGGGTACAAAAGTGTTCATATAGGGGAGAGTTGGGGTTTCTTGGGCACGCAATGTGCCCATGGGAAACTGCACCCAATATTCCTTGCGGCACAAGTCAAATGACAGATGGTTTGATGAATGTTTGATGGAGAGACTTTGGTGTTCCACGAATGAAGGAAAATAAGCTAAGGCATGGGGCGTGCACTTAGGAAAGTATACTCAATTCACCTAAGGGGCACGCAAACCGAAGACAACGAGTCAGTTAGACAGATCGGTGGGTCG
Organism: Picea sitchensis; assembly: GCA_010110895.2. Taxonomy (NCBI): domain Eukaryota; kingdom Viridiplantae; phylum Streptophyta; class Pinopsida; order Pinales; family Pinaceae; genus Picea; species Picea sitchensis. The sequence goes on along the minus strand of SNQJ01S0139672.1, from coordinate 26,767 downwards.
GCTAGACAATGAAATGAAGAGTTCGATGGTCGGGTTGGGCAAGTCGCCTGAACGTACCCAAATGAGGAGTCGGGCCAAGCTCGCAAAGGGGTGCGACTTGGTGAACCGATGGGTTGACTCACCCGTGGGAAAAGAGACGTGATGGATGGGGGCCTATAAAGGCACAAGGGCGTACAACCAAGAAGGAAACTTGGAAGACAAGGGAAGAAAGAAGAGCTCTGCGGTTTTGAGGTAGACGAAGAGGGAAAGCTCCCTAAAGGAGCCAATCACTCCACTTGGAAGGACTTATTCTTCCTTGAGGAGGATCAGATGGACAAAGTTGGGAGAGATTTTCTTGGGCTGGTTGGGGACTGGTTTTGGGGAAGTTTGGAAACGCAACTCTGTTAGAGACGTGTGAGGCAGAACTGAAACTTGTGAAGTGTGTGAAAACAAGGAGACAATTATTCTATGGTTGAGGGAACATCTGAGGTGTAGCGCAGGAGGTTGCAGAGATGGTTGTGATAGAGAGTATTGATGAATAACTTATGTATGAGTGTCTTGGTGAGGTGAGGTAGGTTGTGTGACTCTGTCGAAGTTGTAAACTGAGCTAGTAGTGCTCATATTGTAAATGTTCTGCAATAACAGAGACTTAGTCGGGTGTTAGGAACAATTCGTGCAACCCGCACTATATCTGGGTTTCTTTAATTTGTTCCTTTTTTGTTCCCTTGGCTTCTCATGTTCATGGATGTATGCTTAAATATGGCTAAGCATTAAAACTGTTAACAATTGTCTAAGTATAGAAGAGGTGCACTAGAGTAGGAGTGTGACTCGTCGGTAGCCAAGAATGGAGCATGGGTATGCTCTATGTGAATAAGCTTAGTCCATATGAAGTATCTTTGGTGTTTCAAAGAAACCTAGTGAGAAACGTCGCAGTGTCGCACACCCTCAAGAGGTGCATGATCGCAAGGCACACAGTGGGGACATGAAAGATGGTATCAGAGCTTGAAGCATGATGTTGGTTTAAGAACATTTGTTGGTTTAGATGAATTTATATTCCCTACTACCTGCATTGTTGACCCAGGGTTCATATCTTTAAGGGTACCAACAAAGCCTAAAACTATCGGCCCTTCTGGTAAACCAGAACGCAACGCAGTACACAGAATGCACTGCGCAATCTCACCCGAGATAGGTTTAAATGGGTGGCTATAAGACTCAGGTGTTTACAACCTAGGATTGAGTATGAGATATGGGATCTGTATTCTGAGCCATTTATTCTAACTTGTGTTACAAACTACTGTTATTCTTTTTTATATTTTGACCTCTGTGACATCTTTTCGTTATATCCCAACAACAATTAACCAAACAATATAATAACTCATTCATTCATTACACACAACATTTAAATACTAAAAGTGTGACAAAGATATGAATGCATTCATCACATTACATAGATATTAACGTGGTTCACCCCCTCCTGGGATACGTCCACAAAGATTTGGCTCTTGGCTCTATTATTATGGTAGTTCTACAATCACACCAGGCTCCTCGGCCTGTGATATAATCCTCAATATCTACCTTCTCTCCTTCGCTCTA
>SNQJ01S0139670.1:0-18701 GCA_010110895.2 Picea sitchensis | reverse complement strand
TTTTTTTTTTTAAGGAGTCTTAGTGTAACATTAAAATGGGATGGAAAGATTTTTGAAATAATCATCACTCAATTATTCTTGTTGTTATATTATTGGATATTCAACTTCAACTTCACTATTATGTGCATCAGAACCTCCTTCATCCTTCACTTGAGAAGTTTCACCCATCGATCTCCTATTATTAACTTCATCAATTTCAGGAGCAATATTTTCATTATCTTTCTTGTTTGATACTTCAAGTTTTATTTTCCATGTCTTATTTACTCTTCTTGTCATATGGTGTGAAGCATTTCTTATTGACTGTCTTTTTTAGTTCCAACAGTCATGGGATTTGTGGCCATATGCATCGCAACTGTAGCATCTCTTAGTGTAGAAATGTGTAGCAATATGTCCAACAAGATTGCAGTTCCAACATCTTATATTGTTGTTGAACCTACCAATTTGTTGTCTTCCATGATGCCTACAATCCAAGGATTTATGACCATGCTCATTACAATAAAAACAATAACCATTAAAAACACTCTCATACTTCCTTTGATTCATCCATGAAGGTGTCTTTCTTCTAAACTTACTTTGGAGTGTATGAGTAGCTTCAGGATGTCTTCCTTGACCTGATCTTCTAAATGTTGTAATGTTTCTTTCATTCTTTGAACATGAATAACCCACATCATACTTGCTTTCCCTTTTTATAAAAGAAATACTTGCATTAGACATTTCTTCACTCTTTACAAATGAAGGACTTGCATCAGGTTTCTTGGGATTACTAATTTCTTCCTTGTTGTAGCCAAGACTGGTTTTGTCATATGGTGATCTCCGGCTATCCAAGATCTCATCTAAGATCATAGAGTTTCTCAAGAAATTGACTTGGGTGTTTGACTTCTCAACCTTCTTTCTAATATTCACAACTTCCTCTTCCAACTTATGACATGATTCTTCCCTTTTGTTCAACAGGTTCCTCACTACCTCCTCTCTTATTTTGGTTTCTTCAAGTTAAATCTTCATATTGGCATTGCTTTCTCTTAGTTCCTTTAGATCTACAAGGATTTTGCTAAGTTCATCAACTTCCTTGTTTTCTTCTTTTACTTGACTGATCTCATTCTTTAATTTCTCAATCTCCTCTTCTTTTTATTTTTCTTTTAGCTGATTATTTTTCTCATATATGATTTTTTCATTGTCTTTGAGCATTTCCTTTATTTCCAAGAAATGTTTTTGACTCTTTTCAAGAAATTCTTTAGTGTAGTTATGAACAAAACTATAGTCTGAATAATCATGGTCATAGTGGTATTCATAAAGACTCCAATCAACTTTTTGTTTGACCTTAGATAGTTCTTCTTCTACTTTTTTCATGGAATAGATGTTAACAGAACATCCTTCTATTGTATCTAAATCTTCTTCTTTATTTGCAGGGGAGATTTTAATATCAACATTATTGCAATTGGAATATTGTGAAGAGTCTTTACCTTTATTGATGACTGAGTCTTCCTCTTTATCCTTGATAGGAATGTATTTTGTGTATTATCTTTTAATTTTATCCATCTTCATGGGAGGAAGATCAGATTATTTGGAGGTATCATCACAACACATGTCATCAATCTGAGTAATAGGACTTGATCCTTTAACAATGTGTACTTGTTCATATTCAAGGCCAAATTCATTTGAAGGAATTCTTTGTAGACTGAGAACTTTATCAAGGGCTTCAGTCCCTTTCTTGAGTTTTTCAACAGTCTTAAGTTGATCCTTTAGTTTTTTACACCTTTGTTTATATTTTCTCAGATCATCCAACACACACTCAAGCTCAGCTTCAAGATTGACTTCTGCTTCAATGTCTGAGTATTCTTCAAAAGAATCTTCATCACTAGAATTGTTGTAGACTGAACTTTGTTTTGATTGAAATGCTTCATTTGACTTCTTATCTGAGTAGAGGTCTTTCATCTTGTCCCAAAGTTCTTTTACAGAATTACATTCACCTATCTTTTCTTTGACATCATCAGGTAATCCATCAAGGATTGTATTCATTGCCACTGAGTTAATTTTCTTGGATTTCTTTTGAGCTGGAGTCCTTACTCTGCTTGGTGGGAAGTAATCAGTGATCATTGAATTCCATACCTCAGGTCCTAATGCCTTCAGATGACTTTCCATTACTTTACTCCAAAATATGTATTCTACTTTTCCAGGTACTGGAGTTCCATTTTCATTGTAAATTTTTTTTCCATCCATGTGTGCTTAATTTTATCTTCTTTTCAGTTTGTTAGAGTGTTCTTAAAGGAACCTTCGCTCTGATACCAATTGATGGAATATCCAGAAATACTGAGGCGGGGGGGGTGAATCAGTATTGCCTAGTTTTTCTTTTTAAATTCATCCATATTAAGCACACATATTAATTATTCAATTAAGAAATATATGATGAACAATAAACCCTTATGAACACAAGATTTTATCGTGGAACCCAACAGGGAAAACCACCAACACTTTTCTATTAACTGAAAAATTCATTTTCTTACAAGTTACATAGAAGGAAGATATTCTTCCTTTTCGATCAGCACCGCCCACACCCTTGTTCACCAGCATCAACTGGTAGGAGGCTACAACCCCCTGTTTAGTCAGCTACAACTGACAAGGAAGCACCAACTCCCTCTTTTCACCAGCACCAACTGGTAGAAGGCTTCGACCCCCTGTTTAGTCAACTACCATTGACAAGGAAGCACCAAATCCCCCGCAGGCTCCTACCTACCCTTGCACCACCCAACCACCCTTGTTTTATAATGCAATACAATCTCTTATGTACTTCATTGAATTTGACTCATGCATCCATTGTTGTAATTTCTACTTGTATGTTGCAACCTTTGGTCTTCTGTATCAAGTACTAGATTGCATAAATGTTGGTTTGTCTTCTTTTGTTCTTGATATTCAATAAGACATTGACAAGAACTTTAGAATGAACAGTTCTTCATATTGGACTCTACTCCTATTTTTGATATTCTAATATGAACCACAAAGACACTCTTCTTCTCAACACTCTTCCTTGATTATATACTCTTCAAATGGTGTGAGTGTGACACAATTGTGTCCCTTCAGTTCGACCATGGCACCTCTTCGATTAATTAGTCTTAATTACTATTTATTTATTTTACCGTGAAGGTTTTTCATAAATTGATCACAGTCATGGATCAATTTAATCCTTTATGCTTGATCCCGAATCTTTTTTATTTTCACAGAGACCAAATTCTACGGAGGTGCTTCCTTCAAGCCATTTCATATGACCAAGTGTTACAAAACCATGGGCTTACCGACTATAGCGACGTCTTGTGTCCACTTCGGGACTCCGGCATTTGGAACTTCGGGACTTTGGGCAAGTGTTGGTGGTATATCTCCCAAAGCAAAACTCCTAGAGTTACGTAAGTTGCTTACGTCACTTGCTGACATGTCATGAGCCGATTAGTTGCCACGTGTCACTCTGATTCGTGATTTTCACATACCAGAAATGTCAATTCAAATTGACACTTGTCGTTCTCTAACTGTGCCACATGTCCTTGCTAACGTAGACCACTAACGTGGTTTGTCACAAATTCGTGTTGACGTTGACGTAGATATCTCGATGTGACACATGTTCATCTCCTTGATCTAACGGTCAGGATAGTATCTGAAGGGTATCTCAGATAAACGGCTGAGAGCGACTCGAACCTTCATCCTTCCGGACTTCAAGACCTTTGACATTCGTTCGTGCTAAAACTCCCAAAGTGATTCTCCCGGAATGACGTAACTTGCTTACGTCACTTGTTGACATGGCATGAGTTAATTTCCTCTTGACAGTTGTCATCATCTGATTATGCCATGTGTATTTGCCGACATGGTATTCCACGAGTCTTTGCTGATGAGTTTCACTGACGTGGATCTCCCACACGTCCTTGTTATGTCCTCCAAATCCGACGGTCCTTATTCACTTCGGATTTCCAAGCTCTGGGTATTTCAAATCTCAAATTGACAGAGCGTAAGATCCTCACATCTTTAGACCCGAAGTGAAGGATGTGTGTTTGATTAGGATCTTAGATCGATGGATCGATATGTCTGCAGTGCTTCTCTTCTGACTTATCCTGTCCTTCCACTTAGAATGATCCAATGACTGACGGAAGTTCACATGAATGAGATCTCATACCCTGCCTCGCTTAGCCTATCCTTCTACTCGAAAATGTGATCCAACAGTCATGAATATTCTCGAAGAAGATCCACGATTGAGGATGATTGCAGAACCACAACTTGCGAGTGATTTAACTCGTCACTAAAATCCACAATTGGAAGTTGTGCATTGTTGGTGAGTTAACCACAATCGTCGATCTTCGAAGCCATAAGATCAGATGGTCCTGACTAATTACGGGATTGGAACTCCGAAATTCATCCCTGTCGTTGATCTGGCGATTACACATCCAACGGTCACGATTTAATCTGACTTAAAATCATTGTTTGTTGGATCAACCATAGTCATAGATCTTTGTAGCTATGAGATCTGACGATCTAGACAGATTGTGGGATTGTAACTAGCGAGTACTTTAATTCTTCTTTCGCTCCCCACAATTCATCCATGTTGTTGATCTGGATTGCAGATCGATGGTCACGATCCTCCAACGATCCTTAAGCCCACGGTCACTCATATGACCATCGTCCGTTATATGAGACGATCATCATCGTCAATTTCCTTGATCGGATAGCTACTAAGTATTCTTACCTTTTCTTGTGCATTCGTCGAATCCTTAATGTTTCCATCGATCCATACTTCTGCAAAGCGCTTCTTCCTTCTAAGATTTGATCTTCATTCGCTAACCTTCCTGATATTTTATCATAGGAACATTGTTGATCCTATCGTGATAAAAAATAATCATGAATTACTTATGTACTGTGTTTTCCCTTCTGAGCTTTTGATCTTCATGTTGCTCGCTCTTCTTGTTCGTTATCATAGGAACATTGTTGATCCTATCGTGATCAAAAATAATCACGTACTGTGTTTTCCCTTATGATCCTTTGATCTTTGCATATTGTTCGACATCTTCTACTAACTGATGTGCTTGTTGACATCAATGGCAATCTCATATGTGGTAATTCATCATTAACAATAGATCATCACATTGACGGTTGACATCAATGAAAATATGTCCATCACTTTATGGTTATAAGTTTCTTCATCATCACCATCCTCCTGCTTGATATAGGGGCATTTTGAGGCAAAATGCCCAATTTTTCCACAGTTGAAACATTTGAGAGGTAACTTCCCTTTGTATTTCCCAAAACCTTTCTTGAGTTTCCTTATAAATTTATCCTCTTCTTCATCTAATATGTCTGAGTGATTTTCATTTGGCACATGATCATGGTTTTTTGTTTCTTTTGATGCTTTGAAGGTCATTTTCCTTTTTGATGGCATTTCTTGCCATGTTCTCATTTTATGGTCTATAAGAATCCCATGAAGTTCATCCATTGTAAGTTTGTCAAGGTATTCTCGATCTTCCAAGGTAGATACTTTGCCATCATATCTCATTGGTAATTATCTCAACACCTTTTGAACAATAATTTTGTCTTTTAACTCTTCTCCTAGTGCTCTAATTGAATTGACAATTTCATCCACTCTTTGAAAATATTATGCAATGTTTTCTTGCTCTTTCATCTTCAGACTCTCAAACTTCCCTCTATATGTTCGAAGTTTTTCTTGCTTAACTTACCATCTCCTTCATAGATGATTTTGAGTTTGTCCCAAATTTATTTTGTTGATTTACAGTGCATCACTTTTACAAATATAGGGTTTGATAATCCACCCAGAATTGAATTAACAACCCTTGAATAAGGGGTGATTTTAAGAACCCCCCTAAATTTATATGTATAATAAATGGGTGAATCCCCATGATACATAGGAAAAATTGAAGTCTATTTTATCAATATTATAATATGTATATATACTTTTTTGGAGAATCTTTTAGTCAATTATATAATCTTGTAAAATCTTGGTGAATCTTTCACTGAATTATAAAATCTTGTAAAATATTGGCGAAACTTTCACTGAATTATAAAACTTTGTAAAATCTTGGTGAATTTTTTGGTAAAGTATGGTATCATTGAGAAAATAAAAAGAGGTGTTTTCATAGCCTCACCTGAAGCACCTGAATACTTATAAATGATTTGAAGGTAAACAAGATAAAGCTAATAAGGTAGAAAATATGTCAAGCAAACAAAAAAAAAATCATGAAATTATCCACTCAAAATAAACATCAATTCATTAAACAAAGGTCAGGAAAACGATTACAAACTTCAAATAAATGTCATCATGTTTACCCCAACTAAAAGGTGATCATAAAAAATTGGTAAGATTCTCTGTGGTCATGGATGTTCTAGGAATTTCCTTTTTCATGAAATTTTGATATCTCCACCCCAACTAAAAGGTGATCATAAAAAATTGGTAAGCTTCTCTATGGTCATGGATATTCTAGGAATTTCCTTTTTAGTGAAATTTTGATATCTCCTTGGTTTCATGATTAAAATGCTTAGAAATTAGCTTTATATATATATATATATATGTGTGTGTGTGTGTGTGTGTGTGTGTGTGTGTGTGTGTGTGTGTGTGTGTGGTTTAGAAGATTAAATTTATTGTGTCTGCTACACCATCTCTTGTTTTTTTGTGTAGTTTCCTAGTCAAATATATATAAAAAAATAGTTCCAAGTTAACCTGCATCATGCAAATAAGTTTTTGAGTTTTTCTTCTTGCTTTTGATTTTAATAATTCACAATATATGAATAATACAGGGAACATTTTATATAGTCTAATTTTTCTTGTTCATGACATAGGTATATATATATATATGGTTTAGAAGCTTAAATTTATTGTGTCTGCTACACCATCTCTTGTTTTTTTGTGTAGTTTCCTAGTCAAATATATAAAAAATAGTTCCAAGTTAACCTGCATCATGCAAATCAGTTTTTGAGTGTTTCTTCTTGCTTTTGATTTTAATAATTCACAATATATGAATAATACAGGGTACATTTTATATAGTCTAATTTTTCTTGTTCATGACACAGGGATTTGCAAGACTGTCTCTCCAATTTCTAAATGAGTGCATGTTGGGATAGTCTTAATGAAGGAGAAGTTTGGATTCAAGTTTACTACTAGATTGCATCCCCTAAAAGTTGCAAAATGGGATTATGATGATCTTACCAAATACTATATTAGTGGAAGACAAGATAATAGCTTGATAATGTATTAATACAAACAAGATTAATTTGATTTTTAAGCCATGCCATTTGATTTGTACTTTCTGATCTGTTGGTACTGTGTTTCAATAAATATTCCTTCTATGAATATGAGAAAATAGAAAACATGCTATTTTCTCACAAATTCTCTACTTCTGCAAGCTTTCTTGCTAAATTTGTAGAACAAGAATTTTGGCATGAGATAACTTTTGGGAAAACTAAGTTTGTCGAATATGCCTGTGATGTTGAGGGGGGTGCCTTTTTAAGATCAATGAATGATCCACTTGGAAATATCAAGTGGAACTTAAAGGTTGTATTTGACTAGATTTGAAAGGAAGTTTAAGTTCAATAGGTGTGTTCTCTTGAAGGTTAGGATCAGGATAGCATGAACTCATTGTGATACTCACCCATTTATTTCCAAATATTGGTGCAGGATATCTCAAGACTTAATAAATCAGTATTGTGACTACTTGAAACTCCAATTCTGGTAATGGACTTGTCGACTTAATAAATCAGTATTGTGACTACTTGAAACTCCAATTATGGCAATGGACTTGTCTTCTTGATTCCTGTCTAATCTTGTGGGAACTGCATTGTCTCTTTGCAACAGTAATCTACTAATTTTACTGCTATTTGTATCTCACATAATTTTTATACTGGTTGCAGGGTGTAAGTGACCCAATGCTTTACATTGGAATATTTTTTACAGTTAGAATCTATTTTTATACTATATTTGAGAAACATTGTTATATTAGTTGAGAGAAGCTAATTTTGAATCTAACTTACCATGTCATCATTAACTATCACCATTATGGTGCATCTAAGACATGGTATGGTGTTCCTGGTCATGTTGCTTATGATTTCGAAAATGTAGTCCGAGAGCATGTCTATGATGGGGAAATACTTATACAAGGAGCGGATGCAAAATTTAATTTTATAATGGGAAAAACAACAATGTTCCCCCTAGAGAGATTATCTGAACATGAAGTTCTTGTTTATAAATTTGTGCAAGATCCTGGGGAATTCATAATCACATTTCCTCAAGCATACCATGCAAGCTTTGCCATGGTAAAAATATTGACATTTATGTATTTATTAACATTCTTTGTTTGATCTTTAGTTGTATATGATTTTCCTGTCAACATTTTCATTTCCATGGCCAAGATTAATGAGGCCTTGCTTGCTACAATAGATTGTTTACTCAAATATACATACTAATAAATCTAAAGGTTTTTTTAAGGTTTTAATTGTGGCGAGGAAGTAAACTTTACATTGGTTGATTGGTTTCCATTTGGGGCAGCCACTTGTAAACGATATGAAAATATAGACAGACAACAAATTTTTCCTCATGAACAACTTCTATGCAAAGAGGCAATGCTTCTCGCTAATAATAGATCGAGTTCTTGAAAGAGAACTGAATGGTATGTGAAGGTTGCATTTGTTCACCTTATAAGACTCCAACATCATTATTGTTGGTTTCTGAAGAAGCAAGAAGAAGATATATTTTACTCCCCAAGTTACAATAGCAATGTTCTATGTAGTTTCTGCAATCATTGGGGCTATATGACATTTGTTATATGCCAATCCAGTATTCATTTTGTGTGTCTGAATCATGGTATGAATTGAATCTATTTTATGTCTTTTGATCTTTCCTACATTGTTTTAGAGTATGTAGAAAATGATAAAATTCATGGTGGTGAAGTCAGCCCCATTTTCGATGACTTGAAACAATTGGATTTGGTTTAATGGAAAGCATGCAATACTTGCAAACTAGTTGTTACAAGCCTATTGCATATGGGGTCATCATGTGCACCCACAATGCCTTTAATGAAAAAGATGGATTAAAGTTGGCTACAAAGAGTCAGTACCTCAGCTATTTAGCAATTTCTGCTTATTACATTTCTCATTTTGACTTGATATTTTTCTAACTAGTAGCAATGAAGTGCAAATGTGGTGGAATGACAACTATCTATGTAAGAAAATATATTTCTGAGATGGAAGCAATAGCTCAGACATTTGAACAAGATAAAGGAGTTCTGGATGAATGTTTAAAAGAGTTACCTGTTTTTCTTGACATAAGTTTTGAGTTTCCAAATACTCCTTTTAATGTTTGTCAATGGTTGGTTCATGGTGTGGCATCTTGTTGAAATCGACAGAGCTAAAAAAGTTTACTACAACTATGCATTACAACATACAATCTTACAATATATTTTCAAGCCCATGATACAATCATAACCAACTGTTCATAACACAATAAATCCATTTTAGGCACATGCAAAGACTCCTTTCAACATTTATCAAGCATGCTCACCAAAATAATTAAAACATATCATTTCATATCCTACAGAGAGTTTCCTCTTATTTATTAACAAAAAATATAATCAACCATATAATGGAAGTGTTGGCCCTTGATCAAGTTTTGGAGATCCTTGGTCAGGTTTGACCTATTTTGGGACTTTGACAGGCTATCGAAGGTGGAGCGCAAGTCGAAGCAAAGATCGCAGGATCTCGGCCCCTTTTAGGGTGTTTTTGGGTTTTGGGATTATCTAACGGGTATGGGGATGTCGACCCATGGGTTTACCCATGTTTAGGCCCTTTTTTAATGTATAAATAGATGTCTAGGAAATGCAAGAGGAAACAAATATAGACATTTGTGTGATTCTAGATGCTAAGTACAAGTGATAGTTGTACATGCTTTGTGCATATTGTGTGAGACTTGCAAGGATAACTGCAAGTGACTGTAAGAGATTGTGTAAAGGCTTTGTGTTGTAACCTAGCTCGAGAAAGGAGGATCTGGCAAGGTGCGTGCAAATCTCCTGTCCTATGTCGAGTAGGATCTTGTGGCTTTGTGCATGTAGAAGATTGACAGAAGACAATAAAGAGACGAAGAGTTGGTGGATGTAGCCCCAGGCTGGGGGTGAACCACGTATATCCTATGTTATGGTTGAATTGTGCATTATGGTTGTTTTATGGTTCATATGATTAATTCTTAGAACAATGATGTGTGCTTAGATGAATATGATATCTTAGTGCCTAATGATGTGAATGAGATGCTAGATTTGATCTATGATGAGGTTCTTAGTTCTTGAATGTGTTAAATCTTGTTGAATACTATGTTGCAATGTAATTAGGGTTTATTTGCACTGTAAACAAACGTTAAGTACTAATGAATGACAACTTCTAAGTGCTTTGTTAGAGTATTGTAATCATAGATCTATGTCCCAGCTAAGGTTGCAGACACTGGAGTCTTGCAACCACCCCTGCCTCTACCTCGGGAGAGACTCCATCTGCTTCGCAGGTGTTGTCGAAAGGGCTGGTAGTTAGAGTTGTGTTGGTGCATTGTTGAAGCATTGAACCCTGGGTCTACCCATGTGCCAACAAATGGTTCCGTTGTCGGGATCTGAAACTGTGATTGTTGGGAACTGAGGAAAATAAATAAAGCTTTGTGCGTAAATCTGTTGCTTTAGTGTGTAGTATTCTACTTGACTTGTGAAGCTCTGTGATAAGAAAGGAGGCAGATTTGAAGAAAAGAGGTAAGATATGAAAGCTTTGTGATTTGATAGAGGTAAGATTAGTGAATTTTTTTTATTAAAGAGGTAATATCTGAAATATTTGTGGTTTGTTAAAGGTAAGATAAGTGGAAATTTTTGTTTTGAAAGTATGGATCTAGGTATGTTTGATAAATTTTGTCCTAGTCTAGAAACTAGGGCATAGTTAGAAGAAAGAATATTTGATATGAATAGATCTGATAGAAATAATGAAAGATATGTTATTCCTATGCATAGAAATAATGTTTGGACTAACAAATGGATGCAGGATCCTAGGGAGATTTTTTTGCAGGTTAGATACCACGATCCTAGTGCGCAGTACAAGAAAGGCTAGGGATCATTTAAGAGGAAGAGAGGATTAACCCTTTGTTACAGTTGTATAAGGTCGGGCCATCTTGCTAAGGATTGCCTTGATAAAATACCTAGTTGTCTTTGTTGTAAGGCTATGGACCATGACGTTCTGGATTTCCCTAGAATGATTGCTAAGGTTGAAATAATGAATATGAGACAAGAAAACCCTGAGAAAGGCCAAGAAACTAAGACCATGGCAAAACCCCAGAAAGAATCAGAGACTGTATTACTACAAATGAAAGAAACCCTGAATGACCACAGAGATATCAACTTATCAAAGATCTTTAAAGAGAAAGAGTGCATAGAAACAAGAATAGGAGACTTCGACATAGACTGTGTTTTGGATGAGGAAACACAGGTGAATATTATGGCATAAAGAACTTGGGAAATTTTAGGAAATCCTGCTATGATTCCTTCATTGGGAGGAATAGGATTATTTAGAGGAAATATGATAACCCTATGTGGAAGACTTACCCAGACATATATGAGTGCTCATGGCACTTCGACAAAAGAATAATTTAAGGTTGTTAAATTTATTGAGAACAGCACCTCATTTGCTATGTTACTAGGAAAAACCTGGATTGAGAAAGATCAGATCCGAAAACAAGAAGAGGAAGCCCTAGAATAGAAAAAGTAAGAACTAAGAGACTTCATGGCTAAGAGAATAGCACACTTACTGGAAGAACAAGAAAACCAGTTGAAGTTATTGAGGACCAGAAATCTGGATGTTGAAGTTGAAAGAACACAAGCAGACCTGAAACACCTGTCTGTATAAGAGAGTAGAGAACCTACCCGAGATAGAGAATAAGTATTGGCCTTGAACCCTATGAAATACCATCAATAGCGCGAAGTTACTATTCTAAGAGGAGATAAGAATCAGAATGGGAAGAGGAACCTAGTAACGTAGATCATAGGGAAGAAGGCTAGAAATCTCACCAAGAAGAAAGCATAGTTGGAGAAATTACAGGAAGCTACAGAGAAGACTTTGCAGCAGGAAGGTCTCCAGGATTCGAACTTCGTCGGAATATTAGAGCAACTCAGATTGGCACTTCTCCATGGCAGAGCGATATGACCGCTGGAGGCATTATAACCATTAGATTGACATTCCCGAACGGTTAGAATAGCAATTATGATCAGCAATCTCGCCATCGGGCCGTTGGGACCGCGTCGTAACGGACAGAACTGCATTGATGAAGGCTTCTTGTCCGTTGGAAGGATTTGTTACATCGTTTTCTACTTATCCCGTCGATTGTTGCGCCGCACACACTTTCGTGAATTGTATCTGAGCCAACAAGAGAACTCCTTGTTACTGTGTTGTGCTTATTGAGACCTTGCCTTCCATTCTATTGCATTGAGAAATTGTTCATCAACCTGAGATATCCAATCTCGAGCGTGCATGTCGGACGAGCTCAGCACTGTGGAAAATTCAGTAGAGGAAATTTTAATCGATCTAATGGTAGAGAGAGTGATGTCCATAGGAGTTCAAGCCTCATCGACGTGAGGCATGCAAGCCTCCCCTTGGACTGCTCACAGATTCGAACCATCCCTAGATACAGATGAGAAAAGAACCAAGCATCGAGATGACTTGGCAAACGTGAAGTTAATCCCTTCCATCCTACCCGACTACATCCTAACTCTGGTCGACGCGGTGAATCGTGACAGTGTCCCCAGGGAATTCGACTACACCTTGGTTATTGCGTACCTCCCAAAGGGGATACGCACAGACAAGCCTCAGCCAGATAATATCATGACACTAAATATCAGTGAATTTAACATAGGGGATCGCAAGAACTTCATCATGCTCGCTCCTCATAGGTATTTGACTAGGACGAAGGGGAAGAAGTTGAGGATAATCCCCCAACCATGGACTATGGACCTCGCGCAATCCACCATCATGAACGTGATGAAAATACCCCATTTTGGAAGGCATTGGGAGGTTAACGCGTGCATTAAGCTCATGTTGTCGAGCTTCCATGGCAGTTATTTGTGTCTAGACAAATGTATCACCGTCGATCTGGCATTGATCCATCAGATCACCAGATTGAGCATGCAGGGACCAGAACTACAAGAATTTTACCCAGGGAAGGCTGCAGACCACGCCCTGGAACAGAAGATTAAAGATACATACGGCGATGTGGAGAAGGGGAAGCGAGGCTACAAGGTAGCCTCCATCCAAAGTGGCACAATGCGCCTTTATTTCCAATTGATTTCGGGTAATCTAGTCTGAAATAACATACCCACGCAGGTCACAAGGTTTGTTGTTGACCTCGTAGGAAAATGCGTGGAGGGGATACAAATGAATTGGGAAAAATACTTAGTGAACTACCTAGAATAAGACTACCGCAAAGCTCAGGATCAGGGCTATGAGTTCCATTTTAGTTGGTTGTTGATCCTCATCACGTTCATAGCTTGGGAGATGTCAAAAGGTGCAACCTTCCCTGAACTAGAGCCATCTGAACCCTTAGCCGTGAAGTTCACTTCGCTATGGTATTCAAGCAATATGGGAAAACAATGGAAATCAACCGCGGTGTTCCACACCTACTATTTGTAGTTAAAGAGGGCTATTGAGGTTGTCCCTTGTATAACGTCGAACACCCTACACCTGTTCAGGCCATTTGTGAAGTTCCACATAGATAGACATTTTATCTACATCACTACGTGTGGAGACGAACACAAAGAGGTACTACAGAGTTATTGCAAACTCACAGAGGAGGACCTAGAAGAAATAACTAAGGAGTGGCATGCAGAGCTACTTATCCCTGTTGACCCCATAGAATGGTCTGATCCCGAACTAATCGGAAGCTCGGTGATCACTCGTGAAGGGCATGATACACTTGGAACTAGCAGAAGGAAGAAGACAGAAGAAGTCCAGCAGCTGAGCAGTGCATCAGAATAAACTGCTTCAGAATCACCTGGAGAAGGAGGTTATGAAAAAGTAGATAAAGAAGAGAAGAATGGAAAAGAATATCAGCAGAAGAAAGGTGAAGTAACACTGCCACAGAATCCCCCTGATGATGCAGAGCCATCTCACAAAAGAAATTTTTATCCCACGAAACCCGCATCATGGAAGAATTCAAAAGCTAGTAAGACCAAGTTGCAGACTGTGCTCACGCTCGATGAATTTGACTTCATCATCGCAACTGTATCAGACACTTCAGAAGATCTGTTGTAGAGAAATGAAGCTAAGCAAGAGACCATGTACGAAAGGCTTGAAGTAGAACTGTGAGGGGTACAGCAAGCCCTTCACTCCAGCCGCGCAGTGTCCACTACGCCCCCTCCATCAAAAGAAACAGAGTTGGAAGATGAGAATACCCAAATCCCTAGACTAGATGATGCAAATGAAGCTTGCCTTTGTCGCGCACAGGAAGAAATAGTATAGGCCACAGTGGCCCTGAAGTAAGCACAAGAGGAAGTAATAGAGAAACATAGGGTTCAGCAATAGGAGAAGGTTGCCCTCCAAGCAAAGTTTGAAGAGGAAAAGGTGTAGTTCCAGCATAAGAAAGAACAGCTACTCGTGGAGCAGGTTGGAGTAAAAGAAGCAGTCAGCAGAGCAATTCACTCTGTGATAGGATTAGAGCAAAAGGAGGAAGATCCAGTGGAGCATCAAGTAGTACAACTTGTTGAAGCCATCTAGTAGCTTCAACAGAAAATAGCAGATCTAGAGCTACAAATAGTACCAAGTACTCTGCAGGACATGCGAGACCAAAGAGAAGCCATTGCCCGGAGTGTAGTTTAGAGGATCATAGCATTAGCTTTGGAATGTCAATAGATTAGTAGTAGAAGTGCGCAGACTTATGAGCGACTTACTGAGGACCCTGAATTGAAGACACTGGAGTCACAGCTCCAGGAGGCAAAGCAACAAGTAGCAACAGTACAGGCACAGTTGAAGCTCTTGTCAGCAGTTGAAAGAATGAAATGATCCCAGGAATAGCGCACTGTTCAATAGCACGTCCATGCCATATAGATGCACATCCAGTCCAGGATGCAGCTTGCCAATTGTTCAAAGAGATTGAAGGACGAGGAGTAGAGCTGGAACAAGTAATCACTTCAATCGAACAGCACTTAGAGGGACCTGTGAATGAGGCAGTTCTTCAGGAGTTCATCGAGTAGGAGGCCCTGGCGAAGCAGCAGGTCGAAGCAGCTTGAGCCAGGCTCGAGGCTTTTGAGGCAGAGCTACCCAGATCAGAGTGACTCGGGATGAGTCATAGGTGAGTGTTGGGGGCTTGTTGGCCCTTGACCAAGTTTCGGAGATCCTTGGTCAGGTTTGACCTATTTTACGACTTCGACATGCTGTCGAAGGCGGAGCGCAAGTCGAAGCAGAGATCGCAGGATCTCGGCCCCTTTTAGGGTGTTTTTGGGTTTTGGGCTTATGTAACGGGTATGGGGATGTCGGCCCATGGGTTTACCCATGTTTAGGCCCTTTTTTAATGTATAAATAGATGTCTAGGCAATGTAAGAGGAAAAAAATATAGTCATCTGTGTGATGCTAGATGCTAAGTGAAAGTGATAGTTGTACATGCTTTGTGCATACTGTGTGAGACTTGCAAGGCTAAGTGCAAGTGACTATAAGAGATTGTGTAAAGACTTTGTGTTGTAACCTAGCTTAGGGAAGGAGGATCTGGTGAGGTGCACGCAGATCTCTTGTCCTATGTGGAGTAGGATATTGTGGCTCTGTGCATGTAGAAGATTTACAAAAGACAGTAAAGAGACAAAGAGTTGGTGGACGTAGCCCTAGGTTGGGGGTGAACCACCTATATCATGTGTTATGGTTACTTTGTACATTATGGTTGTTTTATGGTTCATATGATTAATGCTTATTACAATGATGTATGCTTAGATGAATATGATAGCTTAGTGCCTAATGATGTGAATGAGATGCTAGATCTGATCTATGTTGAGGTGCTTAGTGCTTGAATGTGTTGAATCTTGTTGAATACTGCGTTGCACTGTAATTAGGGTTTATCTGCGTTGTAGACAAAGCTTAAGTACTAATGAATGAAAAATGCTAAGGTCTTTGTTAGAGTATTGTAATCACATATCTGTGTCCTAGCTAAGGTTGCAGACACTAGAGTCCTGTAACCACCCCTGCCTCTACCTCGGGTGAGACTTCATCTTCTTCGCAGGTGTTACCGAAAGGGTCGGTAGTTAGGTTTTTGTTGGTGTGTTGTTGAAGCGTTGAACCCTGGGTCTGCCCCTGTGGCAATAGGAAGGTACATACATCAATAACAATCACATAAACAATATTTTTTCATGTAATGACAATATAGGCCTTATGGACACCCTTGCTTTCCAAGTTCCAACATCATCAAAACTCTTTGATTCAACAACTACTTAAAGAAACCTTCAAATAACATCTTCCTAACATAAACAATTACAGTAACAACAACGAAATTGGCTCCAACAATAATTACAATAACTACATTAACAACAATGTAATGCATGCCCTACATGTGGCAGATCTTGTGTTTGATCTTATACTCCAAACAAAGTATTATTTGGCCCACACCAGAACATGGTACCTCTTGGTGACTAAAGTTTTCGTTTCAAAATTAGAGTTTAATATAGCATGGTACTATGCTCCATAAAATTGATCTCAATCTACATTCATACCACTTCTTTTCGAAATCAGAGAGGCACCTCGTGACTATTCTGGTTTGGCAGAAAATGGGTCTGGTAGTGACCCTGGTACTTATGAAGATGAACATGAAAGAATTGTGGGTACATGTGATTATACATTCAACAGCGTTAATTTACATTTAGAGATTGAACAAAATAGGGACATATATGATAGGATTCATTTGGTGACCCTTCTTTATTCAATTTTGGTGATGGCTAGGATAGGGCCATTAAATACAAGCAAGAGACAATGATTGTATTTCTAGATACAAAGGATTTCCTGAAGGAAAGAAAGTAAGTCTTGAAATATTGACTAGAAGCTTGAGTACAATGATATAAAATCATGTACAAACTATTTTGAGGGCCCTCCCATCCATGATTCCTATGATCATTAGAATGAAAGGCCTTTCTCTTGTCAACAATGCATTTCTAGAAGACAACATCATTAGTCATCTCACTAAAGAGGACTTGCCCTCAAGTTTTATGTAAGTAAGCAGGGCTCATAAAATAACAACTTCCATGGCCAAGCCAGACACCAAATTGGTGTATGAGACCCCCTTGTTTGTGGGAAAAGGGACCCCCACCACGCAACAATTTGACTGCTAGAGTCTATAGAGGTCAGGCATAAATGACATGTGGAGGCACTATGGAAAGGGATGTTTTGTGTTGATCCACGGAGGGATGGTTGATATTTGAATAAGAACACTTTAAGACATGCATGGAAACATAAAATAAACATACAAGAAGGGATTCTATGTAATATTTTTTTGATATTATACTCCAAAGAGAGTATTATTTGGCACACACTAGGACCTGGTACCTCTTGGTGACTAATTTTTTTGTTTCATAATCAAAGTTTAATATACCATCGTACTTTGCTCCAGAAAATGGATCTCAATCTACATTCATACCACTACTTTCTAAAATCAGAGAGGCATTTTTTATAGAGCTCATGAGATTACTAGAGATTCTTAAGGGATTGATTTTAAAATCACTGGAGATTCTGAAGGGATTGACTATTGTCCAATAAGTAATGAAAATGGAAGATCCTACTGAAATTCTAATGATTTATGCACTTGACAAATTTTATGTGGCATAATTTCCTTCAACAATGTCAAGATTCAAGAAAGAGACAATATTGAAAGGATGACCAATTCATTTATTGACACTTCCTTCAAAAAGGTTGCACAGAGATGAAGGTCTATTTTAGGCACCTGCTTGGAAGAAAAATACAACCCGCTCCAAACAATCTGTACAAATAGCATAGCACTTCTGAAGAGAAATCAGTTGAACCAACCCCTTAATATATGTTGTGGATAGAGAGGCCATAGGTTAGAGGTTCAAATCTGGTAAAGTCCCTTTGGAGTTTCCAACCGCTATTGTAGCCAGCATGGATAGCCTGAACTTATCCCTGTTATCAATGCTCTACACTCTATGCTCTTATAATAAGGACTTCAATTGGATAGACACCCATTTGTCATTACTTATGATGTGGAATCCTTTTTACTTCATCATCCTTCAGCAATAGTGTAATGCTAGTTCCATCTACATGTGGGTTGAGGCCTAGAATAGTTTTTGAACTTCTCAAAGCCTACTCAAACTAGTCAAGCTTGAGGTATAATTTATGACCAGTTAAACTTTATAAACTTACAACAAAATTTATTTTAATTTTTGTATTGTGTGCATCCAATCTCCCTCAAAATACATATGGAAATAAGTAATTACAAGGACGATTCACTACTCTGGTATCATTGCATATATTACTACAACATTCAATGAAAATATGGGGAAGATGCTATGAGGGATAGAATATGATAAAACTATGAAGCACATGGTGGATGCCATGGAAAATGTTGTAAGGGCTGGAGCCAATGTAGTGTCATAAAATAGGAAAGCCCATGTGATTATCTTGGTGAGGAAAAGGAAATTTGAACCCAGATGGGTAAAGGAAAAGTCTTGTTG
>SNQJ01S0139668.1:7617-32803 GCA_010110895.2 Picea sitchensis | reverse complement strand
AACTCCCTTGACCAAGGCAATCACTGAAACTGAGTTTTTGGTGATCAAAAGATCATCCACATACATGACTAGGATCAGAAGTGAGTCAATGGTCCTCAACGTGTAGACATTTGTATCATATTTTCATCTGACAAAATTATTGGAGAGAAAGTAGGATTCCATCTTTGCATACCATGCTCTAGGTGCCTGCCTCAGGCCATAGAGCGACTTTTCGAGTCGACACACTAAAGATGAGTTTTGTATGAACCCAGGAAATTGCTCCATATAAATCTCCTCTAACAGATTCTTGTGAAGAAAATAATTCTTCACGTCCATCTGATGTACTTTCCATCCCTTGGTTGTTGCAATGGAAAGTTCCAACCTGATAGAATCCAACTTTGGTACTAGAGAAAAAGTCTCATCATAATCAATCCTATGGATCTGCTGAAATCCCTTGGAAACCAATCTCGCCTTGTGTCTGCTCACCTGTTTGTTCGCTGTCTTTTTGGTCTTGTAGACCCATATAATCTGACAAGATTCCTATCTAAAGGAAGCAGAACCAAATCCCAAGTCTGGTTCTCGAGGAGATAGTTGTACTCCTTCTGCATGGCTGCTTCCCAGAAGGGGTTACTTGTAGCCTCTCTGTAGGTTTGTGGGTCTGAATACTGAACCATATAACAATGCAGAGGCATCATGGGTTTAGCGGCAGTGAGTGCATCAGGAGGATCGTCAAACTAAGATCTGGTCCTCCTCGGATCCGTTGGATCCCCAAAAAGGTCTTCTGCATCTTAAAGTGTGGACCGTTCCCACTTGGGAATCTACTTTGTCTCATCATCTGGATGTACCAACTCTATATCGGAATGCTCTAATTTTGCATCTAAATTATCTGAATCTTCCAACTATTTATTAGAACTCAAATCTATGGTGTGATCCAAATGTGTGGATTCATCATCTGCAACTGGTAGAAGTACAAAATCCTCTACATGTGACCCATGTGGAGAATACGAAGGACTTTCCTCAAAATTGACATTGTTCTAAATGATGAGCTATTCTCTAGAGGGATCAAGTAATCTATATCCCTTCACACCATCGAGATAACTAATAAATATGCATGGGTGGCTCTGTGGATCTAATGCTTTCCGATTCTTAGAGGGAATGCGGGCCCATGCTCATGATCCAAAGATGAAAAAGTGGGTGACTTCTTGTTTGTTTCCACTCCAAGCCTCAAAAGGAGTCATGTCCTTAACAAATATGTGAGGGGATTTTTTCTAAATGTGATTGTCACAATTAAGTGCCTCATCCCAAAGCTTGGGAGGAAGTGCCTTTGCATGCAACATGCAACTGGCCATCTCTTTGAGAGATATGTTTTTCTTCTCAACAACCCCGTTCTATTGTGGAGTGTATGGTACTATATGATGCAAATGTATCCTGGCCTCAAGACAAATATTATGAATATCTTTGTTGACATACTCCCCCCCATTATTTGTATGAAGGGATTTAATCTTTCTCCATGATTGAGTCTCAACAAGTGCTTTAAACTCTTTTAGGTGCTCAAAGACCCATGAATTTTATATGAGAAAAAATACCCAAGTATAACATGAGTAATCATCCAAAAATGTAAGCATGTACCTTGCCTTATCGATGAATGGATGCGGGAATGGACCCATGAGATCACTGTGAATCAAATCCAATGGAGAGGAAGCCCTGTGAGCCTTCCCTTTCTTGAACTTCTCTTGAGAATGCTTGTCAACTACACATCCTTCACAAACTCCTTCGGAAAAGTGGATATCATGTAACCTGGTGATCATCCCCTTCTTTCTAAGTTTTTGCATGTACCTGAAGTTAATGTGACCAAACCTCTCATGCCATAATCTACTACTTTCATCAACATGCATAAGTAGTACATAGGAATCAGGTTCAATAAACTTAGTAAAAGTATATAACCGAGATTTATGATTTACCTCCCCTACATTAGTTTTGGAGTTGTCTTGAATGTCGAATATGGACACGGAGTCTGGTGTGAACTTTGCCTTTTTTGCTAAGCCTGAATGTGTAATATGATACACTGAGAGCAGATTCACGGAAAGTTGAGTAACATGTAGGATGTTCTCAAAGCTTCCATGGCCTAGTTCTACTCTCCCTTTTCCGGTGACCTCAACTGGAGAGTCATCCCCCATGAGGATAGGAGGCCCCGTGCATGCAGTTATAGAAGATATAATATCCTTTGTGTTTTCCATCTGATGGGAAGTTCGTGAATCTACAATCTAGGTGTCAAGAGAAGAGTGTACAACTATTAATGCACGAGGATTACCTTTCTTAAGGGATTGGTCTTCTAACTTCTTCTTAGCATCCTCATGAATGAAGCCCCTGAGATTGTTTTTTTGAAGAATTTGTGCCATTTGATCAATCTGCTTCTTCATCCATGCAGATTCTGGATGGTTCCTGTGATTTCAATAACCACACTTCTTCCCTTGTTTTTTTTTCCACCTTTAGAACCGAAGGAATCATTGACGTATTTGGAGTATCCTTCCTTCTGTGCATTTCCTTTTCCTTTCTATTTGGATTTAGGATTTTGAGAGTTGCTGCCATCATGCACAACAAGTGCATGTTCCTTTGGGCCCTTGATTATGCCCATATGAATGAGATTATCCCGCTCATGTGTCAAAGCCTCAATAAATTTTGACAATAAAGGCATGGTCCAAGTTGATCCTGCCGTGAATATGTTAGATGAAATGTGGAGACAAATACACTATATTATGGTCCAAATTTTTCCATGATAGCAAGAATCAATTGTTTTTCTGCTTTATATTCGTCGATACCATAGTCTTTCAATTCACGAAGGAGATATTTAAATTTGGTGAAGAAATATTGGAGATTTTCAAAGTTCTTCGGATCCAAGGAATTCAGTTCTTCTTCGAGCAAATGGCCTCTCATTTCATCCTACTAACCAAAGAGACCAGCCAAGGTGGTCCAGATCTCATTTGGTGTCTTGCATGCATCAATGTGAAACCATACGTCGAGAGAAATAGACATGCACATGAGACCACAAGCCTCGTCCATGCAGTTGAAGTACTTGTATTTTTCCACCACTAAGTTGGGTTATGTTTATGTGGCCATCACTATTTGATACAAGCCTTTACCCATGAGCATGTGGGTAATTCTTGGCTCCCAGTTGAAGTAGTTATATGGCGTTAGAATTGCAGATGTGGGGAATTCCATCTTTCCTGCTGCTTTGTTCTGTCTTCGGTACCTGCAAAAGAGTGTTGGTGTGGGATTGGATACCATGTAGAGTTTTTGAGATACCTACATAGAATATCTAGCTAACAATGAAGCATACAGAACATGCAATGGTGTGAAGAGAAGAGACAAAAAATGGAGGAAAGAATGAAAGAATTTATGTTAATCGAATGAGAGAAATGATACAATACAAGTGATATACTATGTAACACACAACCAAATCGCCATAGTAGTCAACTACTGCACATTAGGAGTGTTCTAGAGAGATTCGACACACACCGACAATCACTGGAGTCAACTACCACCTAGTCATAGTTAACTGGCCATGAGATCATCCATTAACTAGCCAAACCAGAGTGAAGTGAGGAGGAAATCACTCACACATGTGTAATTTGCCTTACCAGTGATGATCCCAATGCAAGTGTGCATTACTAGTGATGATATCGAGGTTAGCATGCAACACTTGGTGATAAAACCAAAGTTGAGATGCAACATTTCACTCAACTAGTCTAACTGAACGATAGTTGAGAGTTGACTGGAGGGTATGTGGCACCCTTGTCTAGGGGAGAATATCCTCAATGAGGGGAGAATATCTCATACTAAGGGATCCTTAACATAGCCAAATAAACTTAGGGAAATAAAATGAAAGGAAAATCCTAGGTGTGTGTAATATCTCCAACAGATACTCTGAAGATTGTGAAGTTTGAATAACTCAGCAAGAGGAGGATTCCTACAACAATACTCTGTTGAATTGTGAGAAAATATTGCAAGGAATATTTTAAACACACATATGCTAAAATCCTAGTTCATATTTCAATCTTAATCAATCAAATGAATACTTGGGATTTCCTACTGGTTAAAAAGCGGGCTATATTGTTTCCACAAGATCTTATGGTTAGAGGAAACTTGTAGCAATACTCTGAAAAATCCTTTTCAAGTCATCAATGGTAGATAAGATTGAGTTTTAACTTTTTATCAACAAAATAAATCTTCAAGTGAAATCTAACCAAAACCAAACTGATATAAATTTGATCTAGACTTTTAAATAAAATAACAACTAGAAAGAAAGGAAATTCTACAAAATGAAAAAGTTGCAAAGAAATGAAAACTCACACACTAATTTACAAAACCGTTGCAACATGAACCGAACATGGGGGGCCTCCAATTTGGCACATGCACATAAAGATTAAGCAAAGGATAAAATCAGATCTTCAAATTGCTCAAAATCTTGCTTACAATCTCAAGTTTAGAATTTTTATTCAAAATATGAATCCCCCCATAAACTTCACTCACTTGCATATTTATACATCACAAATAGAAACTAATATTCTGATAAAACTCAGCCCATCCAAATAATTTTCATTTTAATCATTCATCTAGATGAGATTTGACCTCCACAATGGCCAAAATCATGGAAAAAATCGTGAGTACACAAATACGGGCTTTACATTTTTAGAAAAACCTCCAAATCTCCCAAATCACACCTTTACTGGAAAATCAACTTGTTTGTCACCTAATTGGGCATGTTTTGCACAAAACCCATGTCCCATAATTTTAAAATTTGTCTTTATTAGTCTAGAAGTCTTGTGTGAAGTTCGTTTCCTGATTTTTTTGTTATAATGTTGTTGTATAGTGGTTGAGTTGACCATGCATTGACTGAGCCTTTGCGAGGGATTTTTCACCGTTCTAATAGGAAACAAAGCATATCATGAACATGGGGAACAAAACCCTTGTCCGTGATTTCACCCAACTAGCCTGCAAACACGCTAACCATTGATCGATTACATGAACCTAATTTTTCTTGTGATAACTGGTAAAATACTAAAAAAAATTAATATTTGACTTGTCAAATGAAAATTAGAAATAAACTATAGATTACCTTATAATCCTTTACCGAGCCTTTATTTAGTGGAAATGGATACAAAATATACCAAAAATGGAGGAAAATGAGTTAAAAAGGAAGTGTGTTTGGTGGGTTTTTATTACAAAGTATGAGACCAACAGAGCCATTGCTTAAGCTCTCTCCCCTTAGTAATGGAGAAGCAATTCAAAAACAAACATGAATTATGCCAAAATTGAGCCATACAAAAATAGTTGGGAATGGAGTAGACTCATGGAACAAGCCCAAGCATATGCTTGTGAAATTCATCCTCTTAAAAGATATGATGATGCTGGAGAGAATCCAAGGAAATCTCATGAACTAGTCAGATTTATTGTTCGTGGTGCTGCAAATTGTGGGATTGTTGAGGAGCGAGGGTTAAGAAGGATGGATGTTGAGCTCTCTTTGTACTGATAATGTCTAGATTTCTTTGTATTGATAAAGGTCCCTCTTCCTACTTATTTCCAAATGCTTACCGTGATCTTGAACTTACTTGAAACTCGAAATGAAGACGTTTGGTCGGGAGTTTCAAAACTCAATTACTGGCATCATTGCTGAAACTCTCTTCGATTGTAGGAGTAGATAGTTATGAATGTATGCCTTGTGACTCATCCCTTCGATCTCTAAAATCAAGAAAAATACACTAATGTGTGATCAAGTCCAAAGGGTCATGCACTCATTTAATTGAGGAGGGTTTTGAATGCCATAAAATGATAAGGTCAGGTCAGGAATTGGAACGGGGGTGCATTAACATGATTTCATGACGGGATTTGATGCCAAAATTTTAGAGATTTGGAAAGAATACATTTTAACAACTCATTCATGGCCTTCACATGCCTCGGTATCGAAGCTTTTCCAACCATAAAATAATATAGTGCTTGAATAACTACATGAAAACGATGACGAAGGTGTGAATTTCATGTTGTGGAGGAATCTCCAAATAAGGAGTTTGAGAAGCAATTACGCCAATAGAGGGAGAAGAAATTGGAATATGAATTAGGACCTCTGAACAAGAGAAGGTGCGTGAACAACGCAAACATGGATTAGGGTTTCGATTAAAGAGAGCTTGAAGGCTACATGGATTGAAGAAATATGAGAGGTGGGAGATGGAATCCTTAATGCCCTCTCACGACATAGATGAGGACACACATGATGCCAACAAGAATGAGGAAGGTATATTGGTAGAGAAAGACTTGCAGGCATAGGGACATTTCTGCACGAGGATTGAAAACGCCCAAGAGAATAAACAAGCACGAGGATTGAAAACACCCAAGAGAATAAATGAGATAGAGACATTTCTAGACGAGGCAAACTGAACCATGGACAACTACCATAGCTTAATTCAAGCTCTATGATACCACTAATGGAATGCACAAATGGATATAAGCATGGAATGCATTTCATTGTTATGATAAACGTATAAATACATTATTTATGACCTTTGGATTTGTCTTCCAAGAGGTCTCTTAGACTCCCGATGACAACTCATATTCACTTGACTATTCATATTCTATCACAAGTGAATGATACCATAACCCTCAACGGATTAGGTTTCAAATAGAAAATTATTTCCAAATACCCAGTTGTTTCAATCTATTAGATCACTTTTTTGTTGTTTGACTTTTGGCTAAAGAATGAATATATTTTATCCTTGAAACATTATATAGGGTACCCACTAGTTCTATATAGTATCCCTAAACCATGGGCAATATTTCTACATCATTTCAAATAAAAAGATGTAATCTTTGGTCTTGGGTTCTCTTATATTTATATATGGACCAGTGATCTACCATGCTCTTAAAAGAGTGAAGGACTCTAATGAAAATTTTGGTTAGTTAGCACATGATCACTAAGTAAGAATTGATCCAAACTTTCTATAAGAAAGTGTGAACCTCGAGCTGACTGTAATATTCATGTTGCTATGAAAGGTTTGCAAGCCCTAGCTTCCTTGTCCTTGGGCCTGTCAAAAGGATAAGTTTCCACATCTAGCATTACCAATCTCTAAGGCAGACAAACATCCTAAGCCCATGCAGGGTGATTATGGATGGTAGCCATCCATCTCAAGCCTACAATTAAAAGTCAAGAGTCTCTTAATAGGGACAAAGATCAACCCCCACCTAATATAGGATTACTTCTTACTACAACATGACATATTGGCCAACTAGCCATGATTTTAGTTTTGATATTTCTAGATATTTGACACTGTGTGGCTTTAATGTTAGTTGTTAGCTCTTTTGTAGCCGACATGGCATTTTGGTCTTTGGGCTTAGGCCTCCTAGTATCTCAGAACTTTTCTTCATGGTGATTGTGTAATGTGGGTTACTCTTTTTTGGTATAAAATTCTTTAATATATATGTTATATTAATAATCAAAGGAAGAATTTATTCCCAAAAAAAGTGTGAACCTCCCCTTTTATTATTTCAGGTAATCCATTTTGAACAAGGATATCCAATGTATGTAGGTGTTCAACCAAAGCTTAAAGACTCGACCCTATTACATTAATTCTACATTCCCTTCCCCAACCTCGTTTTCATTTGAGTGTATGAATGTATTGAAATAACCCACAATTATGTCAGGTTCACTAATGAAATTTTGGTTGTATAGTAATAAATTTTCCAAAAATCAAAATTCCCTTGCATATTTGTAAGTGCATACGATTAATTATTCAATTCTTAACGACATTATTATATTCATAAAAAGAGGTAAATACCTAATGTTTAGTATTGTCTTGATCTTTGAGCCTAATTATATTTTAATTCCATAAAATTGTTAATCCTCCCACAAAACAATTGAATGATTAGATATAGTTTCACATCTTTCCATATCGAGCATGCAAAATTGAACGTCTTTCTCCACTACATTTAGTCTCTTGGAAGAAAATGAAATTTGCATTATCATGTTATTTTTTGTTTAAGTATACATATTTTACTTAGAGCACTTGAGCTTCCTACATTTGAGTATAGGATTATCACAAGGAATAATTCCTAGATATAGGTGGGTAGAACCTTGTTATGTTTTTATATGGTCTCACGTCAATTATATTTTGAGCCTTCTCCTCTCATTTTTGAATAATACTCTTCCTTCTTTGTTTGTAACACAACATTACTTTCACCATAGATTAGTGTTACAACATATATTCCCAAATGTGATAAATCTCTCGTTGTCCCTTGAATATGCCATACTCGCATCTCCAATTCCGTATATCATTGGAGACAAGAGATATATTGTTAAAACAATTTTCTATTTTATGTGGTTCATATCGAGTGAATAACATATCCTTGTTGATCTGATTATCTTAAATATTTTCGTGGCTTAAATCATGCATTCTTTCTTACTAAGTAATTCTAAGTTCTGAGTGATTCTAAGTTGTGATGATAGAATGTTGCACATACTCCCAACTAGAATCTTTTGCGAGTATAACATTGTTTTTTTTCCATCTTTCTTGCTAAATTGTTCACATTCCATTGTACAGTGTTGGTGAGTTTCCTCAATCTCTAGTTCCTTTTCTGGCCGTGGAAGGGATTCTTTATGTGGGAAGGTGTGAAGCTATATCTCTACTCATATTATAGGGGTTGTAATATATTCTTCATTCAAATCCAGATGGGGGTAGGGTATGTATACCTTCATAGACTTTACCAGTAAAATCGTTGGGAAAAGGAGGTCTCATACACCAATTTGGTGTCGTGCTTGGCCATGACCTTAAAAATAAATTATTATTATTATTATTATTATTATTATTATTATTTACTCTAGAATTGATCACATCCTCAATTTCTTATCCCATTTTTTTGCCCCACCTTTTAAATTTGTGTTGATAAAAGTAAAACCCTCTAATTTTGTTGACTATTATGGGTTATTAGGTTTTGTTGAATGGGTATACAATTTCTCATTAAACAACCATGTTTGTGGCAATTTCAACATCAAAATGAGATTCATTCATAATTTATGGTCTTATCTCGTTCCCTATTTTTGTACTCTAAAATGATAGATTGAAGTGGGGAAGGGGTAATTTCATTTGTATGAAGGAGTTGGCCCCAACAAGGGCCTCGAAGGTCCCTTGATTAAACAAGTTTCTAACTATCCCTTTCCTCATCTTTGAACCAGATCATCTCAAAGATCCCATCAAAGGCAATCAAAATAGGAGCCCCTTGTGGACAATATTGATGTTTTAGTTGAACGATGGGGGCCTCCTCCAAAAGACAAAGACCCACCTCCTACGACAAGTATGGTTCTCACAACTTCTTAATATAGCCTTTTGCTCTGGCCATTTGGTATGTTTTACTTATGTTTATTACCATCCACCTCGAGCATTGTGATTTGCTATGACTCTTTATTTTTGAAATCCCTACATGACAAGTTTCAATAGGCTAGGTGTTTTTCCCTTGTGGCCTTATCTTGTGGTGGTTGTTTTCACAACCATTTCTTGTATAAAATGCATGTACTTTCCTTCTGAATATTAATATAATTATGGAAGATTTTATCTAGAAAATTCATTTGTACACAAACCCTTGTGTCAAATGTGTATGCCTTTGTTTGAGTCATGTTAGAGAGATGTGTATATCTTTATTTGAGTCCAATGTTGTATATCTCGTCTCGGGGAAAGTATCGGCGAGGGTCCGGAATGTAACTTATCAGCGACATTGGTGGAAAATATCGAAATCTCTCGAAAAATATTGCAAGACCTCAAAAAAATAGAAAAACACTCATTTTTTTTCAAATTTTTAAACATGTAAAGCAACAACAACATCAAATAAACAAATTTCTACATAAATATGAAAATACAACTAATAAATAAGATGCATAAGATGTCAAGTGGTTACATATCCTTACTAAACTGAAAATTCTGAAACATATAGGATGATAGTAGATACAAAATCACATCAAATGATCAAAATAAATGTATCTCAGGAGATGAATCATCATGACACATCTAGATACTAAATAGTACTTGATAAAATAAAAATTATAGATCATAGGAATCCAAATAATTGATTCCCTCTAGGTCATGTCGCTCTATCCCTTTTACGGGTAAAGGGCACCACTTTTCCTCTGGAAGCAGTAGGTGGTCATGGAGGTACTCAGGATGAGCTTGGAGTGGAAGCTCCAGCTGCTCCAGATGCTCCATCTGAGGTGGTAAGTGATGGGGATGAGGTAGAAGGAAAAGTGTGTTGCCTCCTCCTAGTCCCAACGGACCCAAGTCCAACTCCAGGTATGGCTCTCCGTGGAGGTGGTGGTGCCATTGGATCCATTGGAAGTCCAATCTCCTCCTCAGCGTCTGTATCCACTGGAAGTGGAACATCGTCCTCCTCCTCCCTCAAATCATCTGCATGCTCCTCCTCCAACCACTCGAGTGCCTCCTCCATCCCAGGCTTCAGAATCTCCACCCCCCACTGACTAGTGGTGTCAATGTCATCCAATGAAATGGCCTCTATGTCAGGTTTTTTGTCAAGTTTCTTCACTCAACACCTTAGATTGTAGTAGACATATACCAAGCCATTAAGACGCTCGATACCTAACCTGTATGAGCATTGAGAGCCATAGTTAGTGATGGTAAATAGTAAATAGTAAATTCTAAAAATTAAAATTAAAAAAAAATATAAACAATTTAAATTTTGATTGTTGCATTTTTGAACATTTCTAACCTGTTGCGCTTCTTGGAGTGTGTCTTTTCAAATATACTCCAATTGCACTCACACCTTGAAGAACTACAATTTTGACTAAGCACCCGAATGACAGGTTTCTGCAGATCTGGGAGCTTTCCACCATAGTGTTTCCACCAGACATCTACAATGAATAAAATGAAAGGAAGACAACGAATTATATTTCAGATTTCCATCAAGTAATAAATGTCATATATAATAAATAGAAAGTAATAAACAAAATTTGAAATTGAAGCTTACCTGGCATCATTGTGGTCCTATCTTGGACAACCATATCATAGCCCAACATCCTGGATGCCATCCTATATATCTCATTATGTTTAGAAATATCTAAGTGTTCAGCTGGAGTCAACATCATACTTTGAACACACTGGAGGAAACCATCATTGACCTCACCATCAAATTAAATCCACAAACATAAGCTAATGCAGGGTTGAGGTAGATCCCTGTTGCATGAATGGGATGATGGAGAGTGTTATTCCATCGTTCATCAATCACACCCCATATATGAGCTCTCTTGGTGGGTCCTTCCTCCCCCTTGTTCTCACAGTATCTACAGATAGCTTGCTTGGCCATATCCATGGCCTCATAAAAGTATCCCATTGCGGGCTTCTCACAATCAACCAATTGAATAACCTTTACCAAAGGTTCACTAATGGTACATAACTCACCTACTCCACTCCAGAATCTCTGGTCATGTCTCACAAGTTGGGCTATGTCATGCCCATATTGTTTGGTGCTATAGACACAAACAACCCACTCATTAGAAAGAAACATTCTTTGTAATTCCAACATACTATTGAGGAGCGACTGGAGAGAAATGAAGTTGGTGGTGAAACTTGTGATCGTGGGACACACCAACTCTTTGTTCCCTATGTATTGTCTCATGAGTGAAAGAACAAATGTGTGATTATATATATATATATATATTGTCACACTTCGAGCTGAATCAATGATTTCCTTGATCCAAGGAAGTTTTCCCATGTCCTCTAGCATCAAATCAATGCAATGGGCGACACAAGGACTCCAATACAAGGATTTATACCTTTCCATAAGCATCCTCCCAACAACAACATAATTAGCAACATTTATGTGATGACTTGGACAATATATTGCACACCTATCTCTTGGACAAAGCCATCCAACAACTCACATAACAATTGTGCATATTTTGTATTTGCACTTGCATCAACACTTTTGATAAACATTGTCCCCTTGGGAAAATTAACCAAGAAGTTTAGAATTGACCTGCCCTTCCCATCAGTCCACCCATCCGACATCATGGTGCATTCGATGGTCTTCCATGTTTCCCTAAGATGAGCTAATATTTCTGTGCAGTTGATCTTTTCCCCTTGAAGGAGACACCCTCTCAAATCCTGATAGGAAGGGCCTCTATACCCCATGCCAACAATTGAAACAAATTTAAACATGTAATGGTAGAAGGGGTTATTGGTAATGTTAAAAGGTATATCACTCTAAAGAAAACATTTGGCCACAAGCTTGTCGACCTCTTTCGTTTCTTTTCTTTTAATCAATGACCAAATAGAAGGTTTCTCCTCAGGTGTTGACCTCAACACAAAGAAAGGTGAGGTTGATGAGCGGATTGCAGAAGTTGAGGGCCTTGTGGCTGAGGAGTGGGATTGTGGTACTGGTCCCCCCTCAGAGGCACTTGTTCTAGGGTTTCTATTTGCAAGTTTAAGTTCTTTTTTGCGAGCCTCGGCCACATCCCTCTTATTAGCCATATCAATGAGTGATTGGTTTGCAATACAAATAATTTTTGGGCTACTATTTAGACAAATATCCACATCAAACCCAATGATTTTGTCAAGGTGGTATTTCAAGTGGATAATTCCTCCATAAATTCTTTTGTCGCGAAGATTGCATGTCAATATTTGTCTATTGGGAAGTTCTACTGGTTCACCATACACCCACATTAGATCCAATGCCTTCGACATTTTGTTTAGGTGAAAATATTAAACCTATGGTACAAAAAAAAATAAAAAATAAACACATGATAATGCAAAGGTTAAATAATGAGAGCTAGATGAATGTAGATTGATTGAATCTTCCATTTAAAAACAAAAAAAAGAGGCACATTGCAAACCCTAGCCTAACTGATCCAGATTTAAGAGCGGAACAAATTGATTAATAGATTGAATACAATAAACATAGAGATAGGAAAAATAACACAAATATCCAGTGAACAATATCTTCTATTAAACAAAGAAATAGGTTGAAACTATAAAACTGTAGAACTGAAACTTGCTGGAATGGTGGTAGCTATCTCTGAGAAGAGATGTGGCTGCTACGCGGATCCGTCTGAGAAGAATCAATTACAATGAGGCTCCATAGGCCCTTTTCATATTACTCATGAATTCCAAAACCCTAGACATCCAAAAACCTAACCCCAGAATGTGAAACGCCAAAAGTCATGTGGGCCCTATGGGTAAGTTGGTGTAATTTGGTACCTCAACATCCTAGGGTCATAACTTTTGCATACGACCTCCATTTTAGGCGCGTTATAGCCCTTTGGAAAGGTCTTTCAGATAACTACACATTCCACCATTAGACTTTGACTTCGTCTACAACCTAACTATGGCGAGCCAAAAAAACAATGTTTAGGGCCCCAAAACAACCCTGAAAGTACAACAAGATGCGGCGACATGAAAACATACAAAATAAGCCAGTTGGATGAGGAAAGAGGCCACCTGTATCCACCTAGAGAATGTGTAAGGCTTTAGAAAGCCCCAGAACTGTAGAACTCACAATTATAAAGCAGTATAGAAAGACATGCTAAACAAAAATTGACACGAGGAACTAGTTGGAATAGGTGGGTGGCCACCAATATCCACCTGGACCAATCCTCCCCCCTTAGGAAGTAATGGTCTCCATTTCGTTGAGTTCCCCCATCAGGTGATGAAACTTCTGTTGGATTTGGCCCCGAGTGAGCCACTTCCCTTGGTGTAGGAGTTGCCTTGCCTTGACAACTCGATAAATCTGGATCCGCTGCCGACGAGTAACCTTGACCCATGTGTCCACAATTTGATCGGTGGATGCTTGTTTCATGTAGTCAAGGTTGAGCTCTGTTGGCTTCAGCTATTCGACGATCTCAGAGGTGTCCAATAACGGTGGAAAATATGGTTGAAGGAGGTCTACATTGAATATTGGATGCAGACCAAGGAAGGGTGGAGTGTTGAGCTCAAAAGGATTGCTACCCACAACCTTGGTGATAATGTAAGGCCCATAATGAAGTGGGAGAAGCTTTCGATTGCGCCCAGTGGTACCCTATGTTGATCATGGTGCTGCTTGTACTTAGCATTGGATTTCTACAAAATCTCCTGGACCTGTTGGCGGATATCTTGAATCCGCTCGATGAATCTGGTGGCTTTGTCGATCACAAACTGATCAGGGTAAGAGTATGTATTTGTGGTGGCAAGAGGAACTGCAACATTAATGGGTCCCAAGGGTTGGAATCCTAGACCCACCTAAAATGGACTATGGTCGGTGGAACTATGGAGAGCCATGTTGTAGCTATGTGGGACATATGGAAGACTCTCGTCCCATGTACGGGGATGCTTAGAATTGTACATGCGCAGGATGTGCACAATCATCCGATTGACGACCTCAGTTTGGCCATCGGTTTGGGGGTGGAAAGCAGTGGATTTTGGGATCTTGGTGTCCAACATAGACCAGAGACTCGACCAAAAGGTGTTGAGGAACCTGATGTCTCGGTCGAAAAAGATGGTCTGTGATATCCCAAAGTGGACCCAAACTCGTTCGAAGAAGAGCTTGGAAGTCTTTTCCACTGCGACATTCTTCTTATAGGCTATGAGGATGGCCATGTTCAAAAACCAATCAACGACCACAAACACACATTCATTTCCATGCTTGGTGGATGAAAAAACAAACATGTAATTCATTGATATGGATTCCCACGGCTTGTCGGGAATAAGAAGAAGGTTGTATAAGCCTTGCTTCTTGATGGATGGCTTGGAAATGGCATAGGTAGTGCAAGATTTGATATACTTGATGACGTCCTGTCGAAGTTTTGGCCAATAAAAATGTTGTTGAAGAACGACCACAGTTTTATCTATGTCAAAATGTCCTGCCACCCGACTGTAGTGGGCTTCCCAAATCAGATTTGCACGCTCGCTTGTAGGAACACAGAGATGGCCCAGGTGGAATAAGAGTTCGTCCCGAATGTGAAAATTAGTGATTGTGGCACCTATATCCAAGACATGATATGTGGTGGCGAAGTCTGGATCTTGTTGATAAAGTTGGGGCCACTTCGACACTTCATGTCCACAGGACTGGAGCATAGTGGTGAGTGCAGCCATAGGAGGCCGACTGAGGTAGTTAGTGACACAATTGTAGATACCTGTCTTATACTTGATGTTGAGATGGAACTGTTGTAGGTAGGTGAACCACTTCTAATAGTGGTCATTCTGCAATTTCCCCTGTGTCTGTATGAACTGCAGAGGCTTGTGATCAATGTGTATGATCGTCTCTTTCCCTAGGATGTAATGTTTCCATTGATGGCAGACTTGTACAATGGAATACATTTCCTTGTCATAGGTGGGGTATTTCCGAACAATATCAAAGAGTGTCTCACTATGGTATACTACAAGATGCCCGTGTTGAGTGAGAACTGCGCCCACAACATAATCAGTTGCATCAGTCTCAATCTCGAATGGGTGTTGCAGATCGAGCAAGGAGAGTATTGGAGCTGAGCACAAGCAATGTTTCAGATAATCGAATGCTCATTATTGCTCCTTCCCCCATACAAACTTGGCCCTACCACCGCCATTGGTCACCTGGTTGAGGGCCCATGCAATATGGGAGAATCCCAACATGAACTGTTGGTAGAAATTGGATAGACCCAAGAAGCTTCGAAGCTCAGTCAGTGTGGTAAGGGATTTCCAATCATGGATGACTTGGATCTTCGTTGGATCAAGATGTGCCCCATGATCATCAACAATGTAGCCCAGGTATTGGACCCTGTTCATACCAAAAGATCATTTTTCTAAGTTGGCATAAATCTTGTGCTGCCGTAGAGTGCTCAAAACCTCCTAAATATGCCACATGTGCTCCTCCCACGTTCTGCTAAAGATGAGAATGTCATCCAAATATACTACCACAAAGGATTTGGTGAACTGTCTGAATACATAATCCATCAACCTCATGAAAGTGGCTGGTGAATTTGTTAAGCCAAAGAGAATGAATAGCCATTTGTAGAGACCTTGTTTAGACTTGAAGGTTGTCTTCCAGACATTAGTTGGTTTGATGGGAACCTGGTGGTAGCTAGACTTCAGGTCAATCTTGTTGAAGACATTTTCCCCCTTGAGTTGGTCAAGAAGGTCATCAATCCTGGGAATGGGGTAGCGGTTCTTGACTGTGATTTTGTTTAAGGATCTTTAATCAATGCAGAGTCGTCAAGTCTCGTCCTTCTTTTGCACCAGTACAATCAGGCTTCTGCAAGGGGAGGAGTTGGGTCTGATGTGCCCCTTTTGAAGAAGCTCTTGGATCTGACGCCTGATTTCATCATTCTCCATCAGCGAGCGCCGATAGACTGGCCCATTAGGTAGGGGTGTGTTGGGGGTCAGATCAATGGGATGCTTGACTTGGCAGTGTGTCGGTACCCCTGTAGGTGAGTCAAAGATGTATCTGTATTCTTCCACGATCCCGTCCACTTGCTTCTGCTACAAAGAGAGACGTTGTGGAGGCCACAGATGTGGCAACGACTTTCTACTTACTGTGAGCACGGATCACAAAGAAAATGAAATTCTTGGTCTGTGAAATGACCTTACTGCATTTCTTAGCAGATATTAAAGAAATAGCAGTAGGTAGTGCCACCTCTGGGATCTTGTACAATTGTCTACCCAAAGTAATACTAACACTGTGGGGCCTATATTCATACACAACATGACACTTCCAAAAATATGGTTGTCCTAAAAGAACATCACAAACTTCAAGGGGAGCAATATCACAGAGTACCTCATCTTTGAAAGGCTTGTTGTCATAGGGCGGATGGCATTGTTTGCTAACGCAAATATCTCTTCCTTGACGAAGCCAGCCGATGGTGTAGGGTTGTGGGTGCGGTGTTGTTGACAGGTCCAACCTTTTGACGACCTCTGCTAAAATCAGGTTCTTATGACTACCATTCTCGACAATGAAATGAATCAGAGCCCTCTTGACTCACATCTATGAGTGAAAGAGGCGTTCCCCTTCCTCTGGTTCTTCTGGTTCTCTTGGCCGGAATTTGGTGGTAGCGACTGTGGCACTGGGTTCAACATCGATAATCTGCTTCCCACCTTCATGATTTGACTCAGAATCAAAATCGGCCTCTGACTCAGAATCCTTCAGCTCGACCATGAGGGACTGCTTGGAGCGACATTCGTCGGTGTTATGCCAAGGAATTTTATGGTACTCACACCATTTTCCCGTGTACTTCTTGGTATTTTCGTTGCCCTTCTTGTGTTGCGGTTTGGATAGATTGTCCTAAGGGCGACCATATCAACTTGGTCTTTTCCTATGTGGGTTCGGGTTGCCTTTTCCCTACTTCGGCTGTGAGGGGTTTGCAGATCCAATTTCTCGTCGTTTCTGCTTAAATTTATGCTCGATCTTGACAGTGTATCTATAAGCTGTGCTCGATGAGGGGATGTCTAGGAACTCCATTTTTGTTTGAATGTATCGATGAAAACAACTGCGGTACTTGAGCACCAGATGACGCTCATAATATTTGATACCCAATTTGGTGCGTAGGGTATGGAAAATATTGGTGAAGTCTAGTACTGTCTGGTCGCTTTCTTGACGTAAGGTGGTCCATCTGGTGTACTGGTCCTCGTAGCTTCCAATAGGGTAGTACTATTCTTTAACGACATCCCGAAAGGAATCCCATGTAGGGGCCACCACAAAAATTGTAGATTCCTTCATGACCCTTTGCTCATAGTAAGTATCCCACTAGTATTTCACATGGGGAATGACCTTGAGGAGTGCAAAAGTGATCTTTTCCCTATTGGAAAAATTGTGGAACAAAAAATATCCTTCGAGCAGATTCAACCATTTATCTATAGCATCCTCATCTATCAGTCCTTTAAATAATGGAATATCAAAATTTACATGTACCTTGAAGGGGGTTGCACGATCGCTTGATGAAGATGGATGCTTCTCTCGTGGGCAGTCGCCGAAGGATCTGTGCAAAGTTTTCCATCATTTCGTTCCTTCGTCGCGTGAGGGATTCCTCGAGTAACATTTTAATAGGATCTCCTGCTCCATCATCTTTCTTTTTGTCTACTATGGTTTGTTGTTAGGCTCGACACAACCGATCTGGTAATGGCTCGATGGGTTTGAGTCCCAACTTCTTGTACCGAGACCTTGTTGGGGACATTCACGAAGAAAAATAAATGAAGAGCAGACCACTCTAATACCACTGATCCATATTTAAGAGAGGAACGAACTGATTAATAGAATGAATACAATAAACACAGAGATATGAATAATAACACAAATATCTAGTGAACAATATCTTCTATTAAATAAAGAAATAGGATGAAACTGTAAAACTGCATAACTGAAACTTGCTTGAATGGTGGTAGCTATCTCTGAGAAGAGATGTGGCTGCTACGTGCATCCGTCTGAGCAGAATCAATTACAATGAGGCTCCATAGGCCCTTTTTATATTACTCATGAATTCCAAAACCCTAAACATCCAAGAACCTAACCCTAGAAGGTGAAATGCCAAAAGTCATGTGGGCCCTATGGGTAAGTTGGTGTAATTTGGTACCTTAACTTCCTAGGGTCATAACTTTTGCATACGACCTCCATTTTAGGTGCATGATAGCCCATTGGAAAGGTATTTCAGAGAACTGCACATTCCGTCGTTAGACTCTGACTCTTCCTATAGTCTGATTGTGGTGAGCCAAAAAAACAATGTTTAGGGCCCCAAAACAACCCTGAAAGTACATCAAGACATGCTGACATGAAAATATACAAAATAAGCTAGTTGGATTAGGCGAGAGGCCACCCGTATCCACCTAGAGAATGTGTGAGGCTTCATACAGCCCCATAAGTGTAGAACTCACAATTATAAATCAGTACAGAAAGACGTGCTAAACAAAAACGGACACGAGGAGCCAGTTGGAATATGTGGTTGGCCACCAATATCCACCTAGATCACTAACTCTAGAAAAACAAAGTTCCAACTTTAAACAAATGAAAGAAAAATGTTTTGGATCATACTTGGAAATCTTGATGGTTTGAATGATTAAATGATGAATCCCCACTTCACAATCTCTCTGCTAATGGAAACAAGATCCTTGGCTTTCTCCTCCTTGGATAGATGCACAATTACTTCCCTCACACTTCTCTAGATCTCTCACACCCTAGAAATGAAACAACGAGTGAAGAAAGAAATCTGCGGCCTTTAAAACCCCTTCACGTGCACTTTTTCCACCTTTTTAGCCAGCATGCCGATATTTCCCATCGACTCGTGATATATTCCCAATGTGTCATGTCATATTGAATGTGTCGCTACGTATTCAATATGTCGGATGTGTCGCGACATATTCCAACAATGTATCGTCCCCCTCTATATCTCGACGATACATCCAATATATCCGATATATCAGTGAGATATACAACATTGTTTGAGTCATATCATAAATTTAAATGAAATCTCTTCAACCTACCACCCCACCACTACATTTTAAACCACCAAATATTTATGAGACTAGTCGCGATAATTTATGTAGTAACATATATGTACTTTTTTAAGTGTAAGTAGTATATATATATATATATATATATATATACTATATATATATATATATATATATATATATATATATATATATATATATATATATATATATATATATATATATATATATATATATGATGATGATGATGATGATGATGATAAAAAGATATGCGGATACAAAAGTATTGAGAGTAATGAGCTTGAATAATAAATGTCTGGATACAAAAGTATTGAGAGTAATGAGCTTGAATAATAACCACCACCCTTTATATGTGGGATTA
The DNA here is from genome assembly GCA_010110895.2 of Picea sitchensis. NCBI lineage: Eukaryota > Viridiplantae > Streptophyta > Pinopsida > Pinales > Pinaceae > Picea > Picea sitchensis. The sequence goes on along the minus strand of SNQJ01S0139668.1, from coordinate 13,009 downwards.
TAATCAACTAACTCACCATTTATATCAAGGGTTTCACTGTATATATTGTAAAATTTAGTAATTAAATGTTGTGTCTTTCATAAGTTTTAAAGGTAATGGTGAAGTGCTTCTCAAAATATTTTAAAACAATTTTTCTAATTTTATAAAGGTTTTTTGCTAAATATTAATGACCCTTGGTTGATTGCTAACGTTTTTGAAGTGTCGAGTCATGTATTAAAATTCCATTTTTATACTCTTTTATTCAAATGGTGCATTGTTAAAAATAAGAATGATGTTGGGTGCAAGTGAAATGAATTTGATAAGATAGGCACCTTCAAAGTTAGTATTTTAACATAATAAAGTTTGTTCATCATAAAATATGGAGCTCCTAAAAGTATGTTTTAGAAGGTGCGGTGTTGCAAAGTAACTAGTCCTTGCCTAGGAATTCTTTGCATAACTAATGACTAGCCAGGTATTCCATGCATAACTAGTGACTAGCCAGAAATTTCATGTTTAATTGAGACTAGTCTTGAAACCAAAAGAACTATAAATAAAACCTTACATTTACACTTTCAGTTCAACCTAGTCCTATAAATAAAACCTAGTGTTGCTGTAAATATTTGCATTTTGATATAAATTAAACTATATCACTCTGGAATCTTAATTTATTAAAGCATATATGTTTTATAATAAATCTATCAGCCAGAACAATTATCATTCAAAGAGCTAGAATGCCCTTTTTATTTACCAAGCAGTCTTCCTTTTATTGTGTCTACAATGACACCAAACTCATTTTATTCTTGTACGTGATAATTAGTTTTGTGCACTGACTATTATTTAATTCATGTAGATGATAATTATCCTGTAGATGATAATTAGTTTTGTGCACTTACTATTATTAAATTCATGTAGATGATAGTTAGGTTTTCTACTATGTATCCATTTAAATTACGATGATAATCATTTAATCAATTTACAATTATAGGCTATAATCTAACTAATGCAAATACAAAGATTTTTCAGAAGCCTAGAAATCAAGCTCGAAAAGGTAGGACAGATTTATGAACTCAACCAAGTCATTGGGAAGGCATCTATCTAATATACTTTCGCGACATTATTGTCTTTCTTGGGATAGAAATGTTTTTGCACTCATTCAAAGTGTGAAAGAACGGATTAGGATTCTTTTTATGGTTTATGATGTTAAGTATACGATGACTTGAATCAAATAGTTGTATATACATAAACATCTCCCTCCATAATCAACATTTACACAGAAAGTCAAAATCCGCCTTGTTACATATTCAGAATCACAAGGGAGTGTAAAACATATGAGCATATACAGGGAATCTCTGCTTTCCCTAAAACTCTTGCAGTCAATCTTTACTTTAAAAAAAAATGCCTAGTGGTTGCGCACTCAACTTATCTTTCACAAATGTACATCTTTCCGGCAAAGCATATAACCAATTATACAAAAACCTAATGGTTTCTATAGTTATTTTTTCACGTCGCATGTGACTTCTCACACATTGCAATCTATGCACAACATCTATACACCTGGATACATGTTGTTGCATGGAGAAATGCATCTACAAAGACTTGTCCAAAAGGCTAGGGAAAAAGAGATGGATTTGCAACTTCCTCATGTTGAATTTTGCCTAGCATTAACATTCTCAATTAGACTATTCTTTAACGCCTATTTTCCAAGTAAAAGGGAATCATATCCTACGAAAGTCACAAAGGTAGTGCTTGGAGGTTTAGGCACAAGTGCAATTTTGTGGCCATCCATTCTAGTGAAAGTGGTAGTTTACCAAATTGACAGATATAGATATGGTTTTGATGCCTCCGCCTATGTATGTTATGGTGGGACTAGAACTTGAACTAGAGCTATGAACTTTTCCAAGGAGGTCAACTAGCTCTGTATCCAATATGAACATGCCATGGATAGTCTTTTTTGGACATTCGACAACCAACATCATTGGTGATTTGTTGTAGCAATTCTCACCTGTAAGTACTTCGATTCTCTTCAGATTAATTAAATTTTAATCCTTAAAATTTCCTAATTACTTTTCATCAATGAAAATACAATTTGTTGTAGACTTTTCATTAATGAATATATAATAACCAAGTGAACCAAGTTCACTGAACTAGTATGTTTTTTCTTGAGAAATTGAGTACATAACATTTTGGATTTTGTGATATTATCCGTTGAGGGTGCGGCCGAGCCAACACTTTGAGAATGCTTTACAACCTGGATACCTGAGCAAATGAACCTAAAATTAGACTTCCTTTCGGTTATTTTGGTGTCGTCAATACTTCCATGTCTAACTCTTGAGAATTTTCTATCACTCACACTAATAGCTTCAATACCATAATCCAGTTGTGCTTCGATACCATAATCTAGTTGTACTGAAGTTAATGTCTTAAATTGACTGTCACTGAAATAATGTGAATGTCTGTGTACGCCCCATTGTTAAAGAACATACTCCAAACCCACCATATAATGGAGAACAATAGAATTATCTATACTTGTCAGCCTATCACAATAAAAAAAGATTAATTCATTCTCTATAACAAAAAACCCATGAGGGTTTCAGCTTCGACCTCGATCACGATCATGGCCCCCTTTGAGGGTGGGGAACCCCCCCAGACTCGTTTCCTCCTTCAGACTTTATGGACTTCCAATCTCTGATTTCCTCCTACATAAAATATATCAAGCCTGCCCCCTCAAGATTTGTAAAAAAATGGACAAAATTCCAAAAGTGGTTGTTCATCCCTCTTCAGTTCGACCCTTGGCGCTTAGACTAGAAGAAAACAGGTTGATAGGGAATTTTACTGGTCTATTTCCCTCTCCCAAATCCATGGACCATTGGCTATATCTGAATTGGAGAAAAATGATCAAGGGACAAATGTCTGCGGCATTTTGTGGTAAGGGTTTCTTTGCTTTCCTTTTTGAAAAAAAGAAAGATAGGGATTGAATCTTTAGCGGGAGCAAGAGGAATGTACCTCAAAAAATGGACTCCAGATTTCAACCCAGAAAATGACATTCCATCAGCAGTCCATGTCTGGGTTAGACTCCCCTTCCTTCCTTTGCATTGTTGGAATGATGAAACCTTAAAAAACATCAAAAACTCGTTGGGAAAATATATCAATCATGTTGAACCATGATAAGGGCTCCAAGCATGTGCTAGACTTTGTGTGGAAGTGGATCTGGAAAAAGGATTACCATAGGCGATTCAACTGACCTTGGACAACTGGTTTTATATACAACAGGTCGATTATGAACAAATCCCATTCAAATGCAAAGCATGCCATGAATACAGGCACTTTGCAAAAAGTTGTCCACAAGCCAAAGAATCCCAGTCACAAGCACCGAATAAGGATCAATGGTAGCAATTGAAGAGGAAAAAAACTAATGGATCGAATCCGCCACAAGGACAGGGTGAAAGATCCTTGGCTACTTGAGATTGCCCCCCCAACTCCTTTTAGAAAGGAGAATCCAACCATCATTGATTTGCTGAGCTCCCAACCCCAAGCGAAACTACTGAAGATCATAGGGACTATCAAGAAGGAAATGAAAAAAGGCGACAAGAAGAAACAGAAAAAAAAATAGAAAAGGAAAAGAGAAAGAAATTCTGATCTCAAGTGGGGATGATACAATAAAATCGATATTGTACATCCTTCCAGAGATTCCAATTCTTCATGAGGAATACCATCAAGAAAACTCTAAGAGTGATTCAGAATTAGAATTCACCCAACCAAACAAAACTAAAAAAGCAGGAATAAAATCCAACATAAAGAAAAGGGAATCGACAACATATCCGGAGAAGGAATTGGGCATCCAAAAAACTTTAGAGAAAGCATTAAGGAAAGAGATAAAATCAGGTAAAACCAATGCAACCCAACACAAGGAAACAACCTCTCAGCCCTCTAAAGGGGGGGCACCAAAAAACATTGGTAAATGATGAAAGTTGTCTCCTAGAATTGTAGAGGTTTAGGAAGCAGGGAAAAAAACAAAGAAGTAAGAAAGCTCATAAGAGTAGAAAACCCCTTAATTCTTCTACTCTAGGAGACAAAAATGAGGGAACAAGAAACCCTACAAGAAATGCAAAAAAAATGGAAAAAAGGAGAAGGAAAACCAATTAGTTCAAGGGGTGCTTCAGGAGGGCTCTGTACACTGTGGAACACAAAAGAATTCACCCTAGAGGATCATCTACATTCTCAGTTTTGGATGATGGTTTCTCTCTCTAGGAAATCCACAAGTAAGATCTTCACAATTATCAATGTTTATATGCCAAATAATTACTTGGAAAAAGTTGAATGTTGAGGATCCCTGCTAGATTTAACAAATGGAAATCTCCCCCAAAATTTGATTATAGCAGGACATTTTAACACTACAAGAGGCCTAAAAGAAAAACGAGGAGGATCCATTGTGAGAGATAAATACATGGAAAAAATGGATGATCTTATCTCAGATCTGGATCTCTTCGATGTCCCCCCTTCAAAAGCCCAATTTACCTAGAATAATAGAAGAGAAGGGCCAGGTCATATTGTTGCCAGGCTTGACTGCTTCCTAATAAGTAGTTCCTTTCTTTCACTCCCATAATCAGCCTCCTCAATGATCCTTCCTTGGGTGGGATCGGATCATCGACCTATCTCACTAGTTTTTGAAATTCAGAAGAATTGGGGACGTATTCCATTCAAATTTTATCCCCTTTGGATGGATCGACGAGAGTTTATCCCCATTGTTTCGCGAATCTGGAACCAATGGATTGTTGGATACCATGTGTTCATTTGGGAGCAGAAATTGAAGTTGATTAAAGAGACCCTCAAATCTTGGGCAAAGATATCCTCGAGGCCACACCAGCTCAAGGTCATGGAAAAACGCTACTACTAGAAAAAATTCAAGGGGAAATTGAGACAAAAGAAGTTCAGCAAAGCCAAATAATGTCCGAACAAAAGGTGCACAAAGAATACATTCAAGACTTAAAAGAAGAAGAAATCACTTGGAGATTAAACTTCAGAAGCTTATGGTTGCAAGCGGGAGACCAAAATACTTCGTTCTTTCATAGGCAGACAAAGGCAAGACAATATACAAATCAAATTTCAGAAATAAATAACCAGAGGGGCGATATCATAAAATATTTTTACCAAATAAAGCAACAAGCCACAAGGCACTTCTCTAAGTTGTACACCTTAGAAAGAAATTTAGATGAAGATATAAGTATTTCGCTCCTCACTCACATCCTAATTAAAATGTTTGAAGAAGACAATATCAATCTTAATCAACAAATTGAAGAAGAGGAAATCCTAAAAGCAATCAATCAATTCCATCTGGACAAATCCCCAGGCACCGATGGATTTACTCTTCACTTCTATAAGCGATATTGGTCCATAATCAAACTCGACTTTATCA